>JAUCBJ010000494.1:0-38818 GCA_032718475.1 Nemertoderma westbladi | reverse complement strand
ACTTTTAAATTCAGTGGACAACAAGAAGTCTCTAATGAAATACGTCTGTGAAGGCACAACAAGTTACACTGAAGATCAACAATTGATTTCATCACATCTGTATTCACCCTCAGGAGAGAACATTTCTCCATTAAAAATGAACGAATCAGGGAATACTTTAATGTATAATACCACACCACACACACAGATCATTGGTACTAACACTCGTTATTTTACTTTAATGTATAATACCACACCACACACACAGATCATTGGTACTAACACTCGTTATTTTACCTTAATGCTGGATTAGTGACTTCCAAAATTAAAGTTATAAAAATTGTATTGTGTATATTGAGATGAATCACTTACATCAACGTAGCGGTTTAGCTGTGCTCTCGTGACTGGGTGACTTAGTCACCAATTTTATTATGTGCAGCTATTAAATACTACCACTATACTACTACTAGTATCGGCATGCTGCATTGCAGCTGCATTTTTAAGAATGCTGTGCCGGCTTGTCGACAAAATTGCGCCGCCACAACTCCCTCCCTATCACCCATGACATTTGCTAGATCATCCGCATCTTCAAGACCAGTGTCCTTTAAGATGCGTCTCAAGAAAGTCATGGGCTGTCCACCATGCTTCAAAGTTAACTGTCAAAATTTTGGTCTTTCTGGAGTTAATAAAAAGACCAACACTAGAAGCAGCATGTTCTAATGAGCTGAGGAGCCGTTGGGCTCCCTCTAATGATTCTGAGAGTACTCCTAAGTCATCAGCAAAGTCTAGATCAGTTAGGTACTTGGCAGGATTTCCTCGACTTCTGGAGCCAGTAGGTGGAGTTATCATCACCCCATCATCATTATAATGATCTAAGGACATGCGTAGAACATAGTCAACCACAATAATGAACAAGAATGGTGCAAGTGTGTCTCCTTGGAGGACGCCCCATAACACTTCAAATGGTTCTGTGTCACCGTCAACAGTAGACACAAATGTTGTCGAACCATCGTATACTGATCTGATTGCTGCAATAATTTCATCAGGAATCCCATATAATGAAAGTATGCTGAACATACGTGAGCGAGAGACTGAATCAAAGGCCTTGAAGAAGTCAACAAAGATAACAGCCAGATGCCTGTCTTTCTTTTTTGATAACTCTTCAATTATCCTTCTAAGTGCCAAAATGGGCTCCATGGTCCCACGACCTTTACGGAACCCATTCTGATTTCCACGGAGCACTCTCTCAATGGGATCCCTGATGCGATTTAATAGAATTCTATTGTATAGCTTTGCAGCAATCGAGATCAATGAGATTCCCCGAAAAGAACCATGAGCTTTAAACACTCAGGTATTTTAAAGACCTCAGGGGGAACACCATCTACTCCACTGGCACGATTGGTCTTAATGCTCTTTGCAGCAGCCTTCACTTCTGCAAAGGAGATATCGCCAATGGCAATATCTGGGAGTACAGACTCAGACACTTTTACTTCTATAAAGTTATCAGGCAATACCCTGTCATTATTGAGGAGCTTTTCAAAGTGGGCTTTCCAACCATTGAGGCGATCGGCTGGTGATTCAGCCTTAACCTTGGTGGTTGGTTGGCTTTTCCGCCCAGTAAGCAAGTTGATCGATTTCCATGCCTGGGATGATTGCCTGCTGTCGTCGGCATCATTGATGGCATCAACCTGTTGGTTTATTAGCTCCTGTAGATTATCAGAGTACTGCCTGTTCAGGGACCTAGATGCAGCCTTAACTGCATTCTTGGCCGCTGTAGTCTGTTTGAGTCGGGACTCTTTCTGCGCCTTATATAGGTCATTTCGGCACTTCTGGATTTTGTTGTCAGTCCAGGGGGCCCTTTTCCTGTTTCGAGGGTATACATGAACTGTTTCTGCAGCTGCTAACTTAACTGCTTCTGTGAAGGCAGTATAGCCCTCACAGTGATCTGCCGCCTCAGAGGCAAGAACCTCATACCTGTTGCTCAGCTGTAGTGTGAAGCTGGATCTCACACTTGGCTGTTGCAACAGAGAGGACCAGTCATGCCGCGGCAAGGCAGATTTCGTTGTTCTGCTAGCACGCAGACTAAGTCTTACCTTGGCCACAATAAGGCGGTGATCACTGGAGAAGGGTCGAAGTGTAAATGCATTACAGTCTTGTATAGAGCTCCTGTACTTCCTACGAAACAGAATATGGTCTATCTGGGACTTGTGACCACTGGGTCCACTATGAGTCCATAGCTTTCCAGTTCGCTTCTTGAACTGGGTTCCAGCCGAAAACAATCCATTTCCAGAGATAAAATCCTGAAGATGGACGGAATTTCGGTTGACACTATTGCTATAGACCCAGGGCGATGTAGGTGATTGATGCAGACTTGCATTAAAGTCCCCCAGGAATGTTAAGAATGCATGCTGATCCACTCCATCAGTAGCTGCTTGTAGATTGTGGTAGAAATTTTCCACCTCCTCTACAGGGGCAACACTAGTTGGAGAGTAGCACACAATCAGAACCACCTTAGGAAACTTCTTAGCCAGTCTTCCAGAACATGAGAAGTGGCAACGGATGATGCGGTTAGAAATTTGGTCTATTTTGTCCAATGCTGCATGTGCAGTTTGATTCATCAATAGACCAATACCACCATTGCCACTATCACCTGCTGACGCAAGGGCGAGTCGCCAACCTCCCCCCATGTCCTTAATCAGAACCTCATCAGTCTGTCCAGTCTGTATTCGGTGCTCTTGAACACCCACTGCGCTAAGAGAAAGCTTATCTGCCAAGGCAGTCATCAGTTCACCTTGTCGCATTGGGGACCCGAGTGTTAGGGTGTTTACTGAGGCTAGTCTAGTGACTTGCCTCAGATTCACCAATGGCTTTGTTAGTCGGGGTGGAACATGAGAGTAGCCTCCAACTCCAGAATCCCTCACCCCCTCACAATCTGGCCTCCCTGGTGAGTGGTGACCCAGGGTTTGGGCCAGAAAGGTCATCAGGAAAGGGACTCAAAGAATTGTTGGCTTCTCTCTCTCCAGTAGGGGGTGAGACAGGCAGCCGGTCAGGAGATAACTGACGCCTGTGAGGCTGATTGTGTCCGGTAAATCCACTGGCCTCTAGTGGCCGGACCTCCGCTTTACTAATGTAATCCATAGTGGGTGGTTGGGGGGTGCTTTTTTGCCGAGTCAGCTCTCGGGGCAAATACCACACCCTGGTTTGCCGTTCCACAAGGGTGGGTGTCGCAGTGGAGTCAGATATGAGGCCCATCACCCATATCTACTCTGGCGCACATGACCCACCATTGGCTGTGCAGCTCATCTGCTGGGTCATGCCCTGTACCCCTGCTACCAGGTGCAGGTCGCAGTGAAGTGTACTCAGAGTGGACATGAGAACACTCTACTCCTGACCAGCCATTGGTCGATCACCATCTGCCTGGCCAGGCCATATACCCCTGCAGCCAAGTATATTGGTCCTTGATCCAGGACCAACGGCGTCCTTATCCCAGAACGATGGGGGTCCTAGTTACAGGACCAGATTTGCCCTAGTCTATGCTATCAAACCAACTACCGTCGACTGGCTGTCATGCTATTAGTCTTGTTATTAACCATCCAAATCGTAATCCTGCTTGTTTCCACCCTACCGGTAATTAATTTCCGTATCAATCAAATCATTATTACATTACTATCGCTTCATTTGATGTCTGTGAACCTAACTAATGAACTGCATAATTTATAAATATTGTCTCCTTTTGCTTCATAATTAATGTCAATCTTAATGTTATTTCAACTATTGTTTCTTATTTAACTTAGCCCAAATCTCATACCAAACCAATAATAAACACAATCTACTGATTATGTTATACTTATATTTGCACACTTATTATATATATACATACGCCTATGACATCTTATTGTAAATTTTAATCTGTGCTGTGTAATTGTTAAATTTTAATTTGTATCTCTGAATGTCTTATACGGATTTTAATATGTGTCAATCTTGTGCACTTTTATTATATGTTCTTGTGCAATTTTATGTGAATTTTATTTGATTAAAACAATGAAATGATATACGTTTTGAGGTGTTTGTGGATCGCATTTTCTTGTCCCGTTTTAGTCTCGGGTTCAGTCTGAGTATATCCTTCAATATCTCGGGAGTCGATCAGGGATGGATGGTCAGAATCCAGGGTTTCAGGACGCGGGGATTCGCCTTGGAAGGAGAGGCAAGTACGCGCTGACAAAGCGAATTTTACTATGTTTTCACTGGCTGCAGTCTCTATCACTGCAGCTCCAGTCCGGACGGCGGACTGATAGAAGGCGGATACCGATCAGCTGACTGCCATCAGCTGCGGGGCGAAACCTACCGATCAGCTGACTGCCATCAGCTGCGGGGCGAAACCTACCGATCAGCTGACTGCCATCAGCTGCGGGGCGAAACCTACCGATCAGCTGACTGCCATCAGCTGCGGGGCGAAACCTACCGATCAGCTGACTGCCATCAGCTGCGGGGCGAAACCTACCGATCAGCTGACTGACATCAGCTGCGGGGCGAAACCTACCGATCAGCTGACTGCCATCAGCTGCGGGGCGAAACCTACCGATCAGCAGACTGCCATCAGCTGCGGGGCGAAACCTACCGATCAGCTGACTGCCATCAGCTGCGGGGCGAAACCTACCGATCAGCTGACTGCCATCAGCTGCGGGGCGAAACCTACCGATCAGCAGACTGCCATCAGCTGCGGGGCGAAACCTACCGATCAGCTGACTGCCATCAGCTGCGGGGCGAAACCTACCGATCAGCTGACTGCCATCAGCTGCGGGGCGAAACCTACCGATCAGCTGCGGCGCTAAACCTACCGATCAGCTGACTGCCATCAGCTGCGGGGTGAAACCTACCGATCAGCTGACTGACATCAGCTGCGGGGCGAAACCTACCGATCAGCTGACTGACATCAGCTGCGGGGCGAAACCTACCGATCAGCTGACTGCCATCAGCTGCGGGGCGAAACCTACCGATCAGCTGACTGCCATCAGCTGAGGGGCGAAACCTACCGATCAGCTGACTGCCATCAGGTGCGGGGCGAAACCTACCGATCAGCTGACTGCCATCAGCTGCGGGGCGAAACCTACCGATCAGCTGACTGCCATCAGCTGCGGGGCGAAACCTACCGATCAGCTGACTGCCATCAGCTGAGGGGCGAAACCTACCGATCAGCTGACTGCCATCAGCTGCGGGGCGAAACCTACCGATCAGCTGACTGCCATCAGCTGCGGGGCGAAACCTACCGATCAGCTGACTGCCATCAGCTGCGGGGCGAAACCTACCGATCAGCTGACTGCCATCAGCTGCGGGGCGAAACCTACCGATCAGCTGACTGCCATCAGCTGCGGGGCGAAACCTACCGATCAGCTGACTGCCATCAGCTGAGGGGCGAAACCTACCGATCAGCTGACTGTCATTAGTTGCGGGGCGAAACCTAGTTTTGTCTCTTTGGTCCTTGATTATTGTTAATAGAAATAAAGTGTCGGTTTTATAATTTATCTAACTTTGCGCTTAAATTTAAAAACCGCAATAGAAACAAAGTTGAAAAAAAAGAAACTTTTTTTAAAATAAATATTCCAATATATTAATTAATTACTAGGTTCATTATTAAAGAGAAGACGTTAATATTAGAAGACCTGGACTGTATCTGGGCTGCCCAGGCTGGTAAACACGAGGCCATTGTTAAGAACGTCCACGACCTTCTAGCCAAACTAGCCTGGGACTTCTCGCCGGAGCAGTTAGACCATCTGTTCCAGCGGTTCCAGGAGTCATGGCAACGGGCCTCCAAGAAGCAGCGCGAGAAACTATTGGAGTTGATTAGAAGACTAGCGGAAGACGATAAGGATGGGGTTATGGCTCACAAGGTTTGTGTTATTGTTAAATATAAATTGGCTGTTTGCAGGTAATACAGTATAACGTTACTGTTTTACAATATGTTGTGTTTAGAAACGTTAATTAATGTTTCGAGTTGTTCATATTTGGCCCCGACTATTTATACTTCGCATTAGGCGGGGGGGGGGGGGGGGGCATTTTAAGAATTTTTAGATCTTATCTGAAAATTACAATGATTGTATAAAGTGTTTTCAAGGGCGCTAATCACGATAAAACTTTATTTCGCGCCCCAGAAATTGATTTCTATAATCGCGATCAGCATCTAAAAAACCGCTATATACCGCAAATAAATTGATTTTAGTGAGTCATAAAAACATACTGAGATGGGTGCCACAATGGGACCTCAGTAAGAAAACTAATATTATACAGCCACGTTAGTTCTGTGGTCTCGTGGGACCCAACGAATGTTTTTTGACTCACTAAAATTAATATCTTTGTGTTTGTTGTACTTTCCTTTGAGTGATTAGTTGCCCTAAATATGATATCCCACTCCATAGCGAATTCTTCCCCCGTCCTGGTAGCTCAGTCAGTATACACAGTACACACCCGGCTGACGATAACCGTACGATTGAAACCTAGGTACCGTGTTCGAGCCCCAATAGGGTCGGTTGACATTTTTTCGCTATGGAGACCATTGGCATATTGTTCACATTATTTGTTTAGTACATAAGGCCAATATTATGACGACACAATATAAATGCATAATTATAACCTTTTGGGTGATTCTCAATAAAAGTGGCCAAAAGTGAAAATCGTATTTTACATTGCTTGCCTTTTCATAATTATTTTATTATAGTGGTCAGCTTGTTTTAAGGTAATACAAATAGACCCACGTAATCGTAGTTAATTTTCGAAAGATTTCTCAAAAATGCATATTTTTTAACTTAAAGTGTAAAATGTTGAACACTTGCCAACAAAACTAGCCAATTGGAGCTGTTGTCGAGTTACTACCGAAGCTGTACCTAAACATAAAGAGCTATTATTGGCGAACAAACCTGTATAAATTTCATGGGAAATGACTGAGAATTATTGAGATGCGAATTGAATTGAACTGAACTCTCTTTTTTATTAAAATTATAAAAACATATAAGTAACGAAATAATTATAAATAACCACGTTATCGATAACTGGTCAGAATCATATAAAAAACATTTTATGTGTGGAATTATTTCATTTAAGTAGTAATTTGTACTTTAGTTGAGTAAAAATTACGATATTTTATTACTTATTCTCTATGAGTTCTTTAAGATATACTTTTGTAATATCTAACATATTATACAGAGAAATGTCAGATGGTTCAGTAGCCTAGATTAGATGACAGATTCAGAGATTCAGTAGACAAGATTATGCACTGGCTGGTCCTCACGGTGAAAGCATTGTCCTGCAAAGCGGAGGCGATTTTGTTCTAGTGTCAAGCTTGGGGGAACCAATGAGACACCTCCAATGTTATATAGTGTCTGGTTGGAGATGTGTGCATTGTACTTGACACAATGAACCCGGCGTAGCATTCTTGTGAATGTGCCATCCAGAGATTTGGTGTCCTCAGCAGTTAGAGCCCAGCATGGACTCCCGTAGAGGAGTACTGGAACTACTGCTGCTCTAAATAATCGGACCTTAAGTTTCCGATTAATTCTCGGTGACTTCCAAATCCTGGAAAGCCTATTCAAGGCTGCCCATGCCTTTCCCTTACGTATTCGAAGGTCCTCACTTGACTTCCGGATCCATGATCCCAGGTAACAGAAGTCATCCACATGCTCAAGCATACCATCTTTTGAGCATATGCTCATCCGATCAGAGACTTGCTGAGGACTTTCAAAGTTAACTGTCAAAATTTTGGTCTTAAATAGTTAATAAAAAGACCAACACTAGAAGCAGCATGTTCTAATGAGCTGAGGAGCCGTTGGGCTCCCTCTAGTGATTCTGAGAGTACTCCTAAGTCATCAGCAAAGTCTAGATCAGTTAGGTACTTGGCAGGATTTCCTCGACTTCTGGAGCCAGTAGGTGGAGTTATCATCACCCCATCATCATTATGATAATCTAAGGACATGCGTAGAACATAGTCAACCACAATTATGAACAAGAATGGTGCAAGTGTGTCTCCTTGGAGGACGCCCCATAACACTTCAAATGGTTCTGTGTCACCGTCAACAGTAGACACAAATGTTGTCGAACCATCGTATACTGATCTGATTGCTGCAATAATTTCATCAGGAATCCCATATAATGAAAGTATGCTGAACATACGTGAGCGAGAGACTGAATCAAAGGCCTTGAAGAAGTCAACAAAGATAACAGCCAGATGCCTGTCTTTCTTTTTTGATAACTCTTCAATTATCCTTCTAAGTGCCAAAATGGGCTCCATGGTCCCACGACCTTTACGGAACCCATTCTGATTTCCACGGAGCAGTCTCTCAATGGGATCCCTGATGCGATTTAATAGAATCCTATTGTATAGCTTTGCAGCAATCGAGATCAATGAGATTCCCCGAAAAGAACCATAGAGTGTTAGGTTGCCCTTCTTGGGAACTGGCACCAACTTATTTGTTTTCATTTCTTGTGGGACTCTTGTTGTACGGTACATGTCTACTATGATGGGATAGATGAGCTTTAAACACTCAGGTATTTTAAAGACCTCAGGGGGAACACCATCTACTCCACTGGCACGATTGGTCTTAATGCTCTTTGCAGCAGCCTTCACTTCTGCAAAGGAGATATCGCCACTATACAAAATGCAGTATTATTGCCTAGTAACCAATTCATAGCTACTGTATGGTTTTCACATTTCGCCCTCTAGCGGCAGACTGGGGAACTTCAGACTACTCTATGACTCCGTAAAAGATATAGCCCATATTGTAATAGATACCGACTGGGGGGTCAAAATTAAGTAATAATATATCTAAATAAGTCTCAAACATCTTGCCTCATGGCTCGCCCCTCAGAACTCTTAAAGCAATATAATCCTGACGCAGCACAAAAAGAATTTTAAAAGGGCCCCGATAAATTGTTCATTCATGCGTAACTGGTAACCTGTATACCCTAGGGCTAAATATAACAATGCGATGTCAACAAAGACATCATTTAGAAAGTAATATATAAAACTAATCATTGGTAATTCTAAAAATAGAAATCAATATATAAAGTAAAATTAAGTACAAATAATTAATTTAATATTAAATACAAATAAATGAGTATTAATAAATAAAAGAGCCGCGGTGTCACTTATGACACCCTTTGCACCTCTTTGTGACAGTTAGACAACACTGATGACCATTGTGCGTCAGGGCGCTAATCAGTCTGATTAATTAGGATAAATCAATTAAACCCTAACTAGGAGTCATAAGACACCTATTAGGGTTTAATTGTACTAATTAATTGATGACACCTGTCAATTAGGGTCTAATTAGCCTAATTAGGAGGTTCACCCAGACAGTCTGGCGCCAATGACACCTAATGACACCCATAGGGTGATAATATGGTGTCATATGACACCCAATGGGTGTCAGTGAGGTCTAACTGTCGCAAAGCCCCCCAAGACTCTACTACTGTTAAACCTTCAAAAAGTTCTAAGAAATAATGATTGAAACTCAATTAAGAAGGACTCGGGGGCTCCGGGACCCGGGGACTCGGGGACTCGGGGACTCGGGGACTCGGGGACCCGGGGACTCGGTGACTCGGGGACCCGGGGACCCGGGGACTCGGGGACCCGGGGACTCGGGGACTCGGGGACCCGGGGACTCGGGGACCCGGGGACTCGGGGACTCGGGGACCCGGGGACCCGGGGACCCGGGGACTCGGGGACCCGGGGACTCGGGGACCCGGGGGCTCGGGGACTCGGGGGCTCGGGGACTCGGGGGCTCGGGGACCTGGGGACTCGGAGACCCGGGGACTCGGAGACTCGGCGACCCGGGGACCCGGGGACTCGGAGACTCGGAGACCCGGGGACTCGGGGACCCGGGGACCCGGGGACTCGGAGACTCGGGGACCAGGGGACTCGGGGACCCGGAGACCCGGGGACTCGGAGACCCGGGGACTCGGGGACCCGGGGACTCGGGGACTCAGGGACTCGGGGGCTCGAGCTCTCTCGGGGACTCGCTCTCTCGACCCTTTCTTAACCTCACTGACGCTCGGTAAATAAAATGGTTCGAGAATAGTGAAAAAAAGCTCTACTTTTTTCCCATGTAAGTTTTTTGATGTATATTAATTTAGTTTAAATTGTTTTGATTAGAATAACATGCCACTGTAAACTGCTCATTTCCCTTAATTGATAATTTAACATTGATCCAAATATTTATTCACCGAAAAATAATTTGCGTCACCCCCCCCCCCCCCCCCCCCCTCGTCTCATGAACACATATCTGTCTACTATAATAATACATTGGAACTATCAATCCCCAAATCTCTGTCTCCGGCCGGAGCTCATATTGCAACCCGGAGAAACCTCCGGGCTCCGGCTCCGGATGAAATTTAAGCTCTGTTGCATCCCTAATGTAAACTATAAAAAAATATAAACAAACATAATTATATAGTTAAAAGTTAACAATAGTAGATTCGCTAAACTCTGACCTTCATTTCTATTTCATCCATCGGTATGTGGCTCCAAGAGTCAGTGAATGTGAGCCAATAAGTTCCTCCTCCCTCCCGTAGACCCCGTTTAGGTTGTAGCCACTGCACCTCCGAAACCACCAAGCCCCTTTGCGGATGATGGCGCAGTTTATTCCGGACCATGTGTAATGGAACTCCTCTAGTAAAGATCACTAGAGGGATATCTTTCGTCGGATGTGTTGTACACCACTACTCAATCTGTAGCCAATCAAGCCGTAGCTCACAATAACAGCCATCGCGTCAGGACTGCCCTGCTTGTTGGAAAAGCTGCTTAGTAAACTCAAATGGTCTTCTACAAAGACATAAATAACAAGGAGGATCTGTATGCCCCGTTATTGTATAACCTCCAGCTATGGGGAGCCCTGAACAGGATGGACAAGCAACAGATCAGGTTATAGTGGATAGTGAATGTGAAGGTAGTTACTCTAGACTGGAAGCTAAAGCAGGTCTGCCTACTTACAAACCATTCCACCCTCCAAGCTTTAAGTGGGGCGCAACTTCTGGTCATGTTCTTAGTAAGGAAGTGGATCTGATCTACACTACAGTCTCACATTGGCGCAAGAACTGTTTCAAGTTACCTTCAGGCAAGGCTGGTACAGCATTTGTAAGTGAAACAATTATAATAACGTCAGGCTGGAAAACGGCCTCACCTTTAGAGGGCCTAGCATTCAAGCTAATTGCAATTATGCCACACTTGCTATAGCAGAAGCCCCACAGTAAGTCAAAGGCTGCTGATCATAGC
This sequence comes from Nemertoderma westbladi, assembly GCA_032718475.1. Taxonomy (NCBI): domain Eukaryota; kingdom Metazoa; phylum Xenacoelomorpha; order Nemertodermatida; family Nemertodermatidae; genus Nemertoderma; species Nemertoderma westbladi. The sequence goes on along the minus strand of JAUCBJ010000494.1, from coordinate 27,579 downwards.
AAGGTGCTGTCTTCAAGGCTCCAGGTATGGGACTCTGGTGACTTCCACTCCCTTCTTAGAGATGGGTTAGCTATACAGAAGAAGATTCAAAGGAAACTCCCTGACCGAAAACAGTCGGACACAGCACGAATCTTTAGTAAGCTAGTATTTGCTGGTAAGATCAGGGCAGCGTTTCCTAGACAATTCAAACGATGGACTTATTGAGTTGTCCAGTGATGTCATCGATGAGCTCAGAATGAAACATCCTGCTCCAGCAGAATTTGCTCTTGATTTGGCTCTTAGAGGTCCAATTGATGTTGTCCCCCCTAGTACCTTTGCGGCCATTGATGGGAAAATGGTCTTTAACGCGGCCCTCAGGATTAGAGGAGGTGCTGGTCCATCTGGACTTGACGCAGAGTCTCTGAAACGGATGCTTTGCTCGTAGGAGTTCCGTCCCATGTCTACAGACCTCTGTAACTGAAACGGATGCTTTGCTCATAGGAGTTCCGTCCCATGTCTACAGACCTCTGTAACTGAAACGGATGCTTTGCTCAAAGGAGTTCCGTCCCATGTCTACAGACCTCTGTAACTGAAACGGATGCTTTGCTCAAAGGAGTTCCGTCCCATGTCTACAGACCTCTGTAACTGAAACGGATGCTTTGCTCAAAGGAGTTCCGTCCCATGTCTACAGACCTCTGTAACTGAAACGGATGCTTTGCTCGTAGGAGTTCCGTCCCATGTCTACAGACCTCTGTAACTGAAACGGATGCTTTGCTCATAGGAGTTCCGTCCCATGTCTACAGACCTCTGTAACTGAAACGGATGCTTTGCTCATAGGAGTTCCGTCCCATGTCTACAGACCTCTGTAACTGAAACGGATGCTTTGCTCGTAGGAGTTCCGTCCCATGTCTACAGACCTCTGTAACTGAAACGGATGCTTTGCTCAAAGGAGTTCCGTCCCATGTCTACAGACCTCTGTAACTGAAACGGATGCTTTGCTCAAAGGAGTTCCGTCCCATGTCTACAGACCTCTGTAACTGAAACGGATGCTTTGCTCAAAGGAGTTCCGTCCCATGTCTACAGACCTCTGTAACTGAAACGGATGCTTTGCTCAAAGGAGTTCCGTCCCATGTCTACAGACCTCTGTAACTGAAACGGATGCTTTGCTCAAAGGAGTTCCGTCCCATGTCTACAGACCTCTGTAACTGAAACGGATGCTTTGCTCAAAGGAGTTCCGTCCCATGTCTACAGACCTCTGTAACTGAAACGGATGCTTTGCTCAAAGGAGTTCCGTCCCATGTCTACAGACCTCTGTAACTGAAACGGATGCTTTGCTCAAAGGAGTTCCGTCCCATGTCTACAGACCTCTGTAACTGAAACGGATGCTTTGCTCAAAGGAGTTCCGTCCCATGTCTACAGACCTCTGTAACTGAAACGGATGCTTTGCTCAAAGGAGTTCCGTCCCATGTCTACAGACCTCTGTAACTGAAACGGATGCTTTGCTCAAAGGAGTTCCGTCCCATGTCTACAGACCTCTGTAACTGAAACGGATGCTTTGCTCAAAGGAGTTCCGTCCCATGTCTACAGACCTCTGTAACTGAAACGGATGCTTTGCTCAAAGGAGTTCCGTCCCATGTCTACAGACCTCTGTAACTGAAACGGATGCTTTGCTCAAAGGAGTTCCGTCCCATGTCTACAGACCTCTGTAACTGAAACGGATGCTTTGCTCAAAGGAGTTCCGTCCCATGTCTACAGACCTCTGTAACTGAAACGGATGCTTTGCTCAAAGGAGTTCCGTCCCATGTCTACAGACCTCTGTAACTGAAACGGATGCTTTGCTCAAAGGAGTTCCGTCCCATGTCTACAGACCTCTGTAACTGAAACGGATGCTTTGCTCAAAGGAGTTCCGTCCCATGTCTACAGACCTCTGTAACTGAAACGGATGCTTTGCTCAAAGGAGTTCCGTCCCATGTCTACAGACCTCTGTAACTGAAACGGATGCTTTGCTCAAAGGAGTTCCGTCCCATGTCTACAGACCTCTGTAACTGAAACGGATGCTTTGCTCAAAGGAGTTCCGTCCCATGTCTACAGACCTCTGTAACTGAAACGGATGCTTTGCTCAAAGGAGTTCCGTCCCATGTCTACAGACCTCTGTAACTGAAACGGATGCTTTGCTCAAAGGAGTTCCGTCCCATGTCTACAGACCTCTGTAACTGAAACGGATGCTTTGCTCAAAGGAGTTCCGTCCCATGTCTACAGACCTCTGTAACTGAAACGGATGCTTTGCTCAAAGGAGTTCCGTCCCATGTCTACAGACCTCTGTAACTGAAACGGATGCTTTGCTCAAAGGAGTTCCGTCCCATGTCTACAGACCTCTGTAACTGAAACGGATGCTTTGCTCAAAGGAGTTCCGTCCCATGTCTACAGACCTCTGTAACTGAAACGGATGCTTTGCTCAAAGGAGTTCCGTCCCATGTCTACAGACCTCTGTAACTGAAACGGATGCTTTGCTCAAAGGAGTTCCGTCCCATGTCTACAGACCTCTGTAACTGAAACGGATGCTTTGCTCAAAGGAGTTCCGTCCCATGTCTACAGACCTCTGTAACTGAAACGGATGCTTTGCTCAAAGGAGTTCCGTCCCATGTCTACAGACCTCTGTAACTGAAACGGATGCTTTGCTCAAAGGAGTTCCGTCCCATGTCTACAGACCTCTGTAACTGAAACGGATGCTTTGCTCAAAGGAGTTCCGTCCCATGTCTACAGACCTCTGTAACTGAAACGGATGCTTTGCTCAAAGGAGTTCCGTCCCATGTCTACAGACCTCTGTAACTGAAACGGATGCTTTGCTCAAAGGAGTTCCGTCCCATGTCTACAGACCTCTGTAACTGAAACGGATGCTTTGCTCAAAGGAGTTCCGTCCCATGTCTACAGACCTCTGTAACTGAAACGGATGCTTTGCTCAAAGGAGTTCCGTCCCATGTCTACAGACCTCTGTAACTGAAACGGATGCTTTGCTCAAAGGAGTTCCGTCCCATGTCTACAGACCTCTGTAACTGAAACGGATGCTTTGCTCAAAGGAGTTCCGTCCCATGTCTACAGACCTCTGTAACTGAAACGGATGCTTTGCTCAAAGGAGTTCCGTCCCATGTCTACAGACCTCTGTAACTGAAACGGATGCTTTGCTCAAAGGAGTTCCGTCCCATGTCTACAGACCTCTGTAACTGAAACGGATGCTTTGCTCAAAGGAGTTCCGTCCCATGTCTACAGACCTCTGTAACTGAAACGGATGCTTTGCTCAAAGGAGTTCCGTCCCATGTCTACAGACCTCTGTAACTGAAACGGATGCTTTGCTCAAAGGAGTTCCGTCCCATGTCTACAGACCTCTGTAACTGAAACGGATGCTTTGCTCAAAGGAGTTCCGTCCCATGTCTACAGACCTCTGTAACTGAAACGGATGCTTTGCTCAAAGGAGTTCCGTCCCATGTCTACAGACCTCTGTAACTGAAACGGATGCTTTGCTCAAAGGAGTTCCGTCCCATGTCTACAGACCTCTGTAACTGAAACGGATGCTTTGCTCAAAGGAGTTCCGTCCCATGTCTACAGACCTCTGTAACTGAAACGGATGCTTTGCTCAAAGGAGTTCCGTCCCATGTCTACAGACCTCTGTAACTGAAACGGATGCTTTGCTCAAAGGAGTTCCGTCCCATGTCTACAGACCTCTGTAACTGAAACGGATGCTTTGCTCAAAGGAGTTCCGTCCCATGTCTACAGACCTCTGTAACTGAAACGGATGCTTTGCTCAAAGGAGTTCCGTCCCATGTCTACAGACCTCTGTAACTGAAACGGATGCTTTGCTCAAAGGAGTTCCGCCCCATGTCTACAGACCTCTGTAACTGAAACGGATGCTTTGCTCAAAGGAGTTCCGTCCCATGTCTACAGACCTCTGTAACTGAAACGGATGCTTTGCTCAAAGGAGTTCCGTCCCATGTCTACAGACCTCTGTAACTGAAACGGATGCTTTGCTCAAAGGAGTTCCGTCCCATGTCTACAGACCTCTGTAACTGAAACGGATGCTTTGCTCAAAGGAGTTCCGTCCCATGTCTACAGACCTCTGTAACTGAAACGGATGCTTTGCTCAAAGGAGTTCCGTCCCATGTCTACAGACCTCTGTAACTGAAACGGATGCTTCGCTCAAAGGAGTTCCGTCCCATGTCTACAGACCTCTGTAACTGAAACGGATGCTTTGCTCAAAGGAGTTCCGTCCCATGTCTACAGACCTCTGTAACTGAAACGGATGCTTTGCTCAAAGGAGTTCCGTCCCATGTCTACAGACCTCTGTAACTCAATTGCAGGAGTTGCTCAACGCTTAGCTACTGAAGCCATTGACCCACTATCGATCGAGGCTCTGGTCGCATCAAAGCTTATCCCCCTTAATAAAAATCCGGGAGTGCAACCAATAGGTGTTGGGGAGAGTCTGAAACGGCTGGTTGGTAAAACTGTAGTAGGGGCCATTAGGGATGAATTCAAGCAAGCTGCAGTAGAAGGACATCCTGCTGGAGTTGAATCTGCGATCCTTGCACTAACTGAAGATTTTGGGATAACAGTGAATGTGGAGCCGTCTTAATTTTAGATGCTACAAATGCGTTCAACCTCCTGAACAGATCAGTGGCCTTACATAATGTCAGAATTTTGTGTCCAGCTTTATCAACATACCTGATAAACACATACCGGAAAAGGATTCAACTATTTTGTGGCACAATTGCTTTGGTATTTGACATTACCATTTGGTAACATACCAATTTCAATTTCAATTTCAATGGCATTTCAGTTTCAGTGGCATACCAGCCACAATTTGTGGCTGGTATGGTATTTCAGTGACCCTACTGATATATCACCATCCCACCAAGGCAAATTCAGTATGGTATGCAGTTGATGCAAATGGTATTTGTAAGTTGTTGGAGCTTCGGTAGTGGTGGGACTATATCTTGGCTTAAAGCTTCTAGTAGCTAAGCTTATAAGGCTTGTTATAAGACTACTGTCTTGGCTTATAGTAAAACCGGGTTTAATGGAAGCAGCAGAGGAGATATGGAAGGAAGTGAAGGTGCAAATTACAGACCATGGCCAGCGTCTTCTAGGTACTGTCATAGGAACACAAGATTTCTCTACAAGGTTTGCTAAGACTAAGATTGCAGGTTGGTGTGATCAGATTGAGAAGCTGGTAGAAATAGCCACATGCTGCATATGACTCGTTTACACATGGCCTGAGTTCTAGATGGACATTCTTCCTGCGCTGCTACAAAGGTGATGATGATCTATTTGGACCAGTTGAAGATTTATTCTTTAATTAAGCGATTGATCCCATCTATGTTTGGTTCCCTTTGTGACTCAGTGGACTCAGGCGTTAGGGACATACTAGATCTTCCAGTGCGCGATGGTGGTCTCGGGATTACAAATCCTACTTTTTCTCCAGCTCTTCAATTTGATAACTCTTGTGTTGTAACTAAACAGCACAAAACATGTATACAAAAACGGAGTATGTTCCTTGAACACTCATCATCAGAGGCTCAGAAAGCCATAACTTCGGCAGTTCGAACCAGAACTATACAGCAGTGGAACACCAAAGCAGCCATCATCAAGGACTCTTGTGATTCACTAATGGCACGTGCTCTTGACCACGCATCGCGCCCTGGCACTTCATCATGGTTGACCGCTCTTCCATTAGAGTGTGAAGGTTTTGCCCTAAATAAATCCGATTTTCGAGATGCAATCGCTCTAAGATACAACCTCCCTATATTTGGCATGCCTTCCTCCTGTGTCTGTTCTGCTTCTTTTACACCCGACCATGATCTATCTTGCAAGAAAGGCGGCTTTATCGCATTACGCCACAATTAAGTTCGCGATCTGCTGGCCAATCTCTTGCATGAGGTGTGTACGGATGTAGCATTGGAGCCAAAACTGCAACCTAAAGGATGAGGTCCCATTCCGATGGTCAGCTAATACATCCAGTGTAGCTCGTCTGGATATTTCGGCAAGGGGGTTTTGGGGACGCTTCGATACAGGATTTCATTTAGTCTGGTTAGATCAGCAGGCATATGTCTTAGAGGACATAGATCTCTTCAAGCAATACCACCATTCTTCCATTGATGACCCGCGGCTTATTCCAGATCTGGGCCCCCATCATAATCTTGACCATTAAAGCCTCCCTTCATTACGTAACTTATTTTTGTTCTTTCTTTTGATATGTATATGACAAACATACATTCTTTATGGAGGGCCACAAAGTCCCAGACCCCATAATAAATCCTAAAATATGATTTACAATAAACATATTCATTGTAACTGTAATTGTAACTCAAGTATCTTCACCATCTCTTGGAACATATTGCTTTTTCAGATTTCTGATTTTTTCTTTTCTTTTATTTTTTACTTCTTCTATTCCAGTATTAAACAACGAGTTGTTATTTAGCACTTTACATCTTTAGAGGACATTACAGCATTGTATTGGCCTGCGTACATTTAGTATTGTATTTGGTGTTATTGTTTACGTGGTAACCATGACGACGATAAGTAATGTCCACTAAGGGGAAATTACTTAACGCCGTCATTGGATACCACGTAAACAATTACCTACCGGTAGGCGGGGTATAGCTATTAATAACCAGTAGGGCCTAGCTATATTATTATAACATGGCTCCAAACGCCACAATAAATATAAGCTAACTTATTTATAACATAATTTATGTCATTTATACATTTATTTATACAGCAACTAATATAATTTGTGCAGTTTCTATCAGTATTCTATGTAATATGTACAAACATTTCGTAATGTTACAATTTTGGAATAAAACTACATACATACTTGTTGCAAAGTACTTTACAGTGTTCTGATCCTCGTGGCTTTATTTTCACTCACTCACTAACGTTCGTTCGTGTAACAAAGCCACTCGGATCATCACACTGTAAAGTGCTACTTTACACACAAGTATGTAAATAGTTATTACTGATTTCGGTTTTAAAACCTCCCCATTTTAGTGACTAACACGAATACGCCATACAACCAAGAATTATAAATGTATTTGATTACAATCTCTTTGCCATGGTAACGGGTAAAATGAGCAATTTGAATTATTGGCTAAAAACTTTGAGAGCGATAAATTCCATGAATCAATATTTCTATTTAGTTTGTCTTTTTAATATTAAGTTTATTTGCATCGTTTTTTCATCATTATTTGTCAATGACGAAGTTCAGCTGTCAATAATCAGAATATAGTCGTTATGGTCAGAGTGAAAACCGCAATATCAGAGCGCAAGTGTTTCTAGTTGTGTAAGTTCCAGAATATTGAATTATTGTTAACTGTTAAGTTACTATAGAAACAACAAACAATAATAATACCCAGGCTAAATATACCTGTCTCCCTGTCCTGGCCAATGATTATTGAATGAAACTCAAAGCTGAGAGAGCGACACCCTCTCTAATATCGATTAGTATTCGGTATTGCGATCACTCTGCTGCCGGACTAATTGTTTATATTTTATATAAAACCACCAATTCACACAAACATTTAACTAATAATTCCCATTAAGCCCGCTGATTATCTCCGCCCCTCAGGTTCTCGGTCTGCTCTGGAACCTCGCCCACTCGGACGACGCCCCTAACGACATTATGGACGCGGCGCTCAACGCCCACATAAAGATCCTCGACTACTCCTGTTCGCAGGACCGAGACCAACAGAAACTCGACTGGATCACCCGGTTCATCGAGGAGCTCGTCGCCAACGAGTCCTGGGTGATCCCCGCCCTGCGACAGATCCGGGGAATCTGCGAGCTGTTCGGGGAGGCCCCCCAAGGTCTAGCGGCCGCGGTTCAACCCCAGTCCACTCCCCATAGAGGCAGCCCCCACATACTGTACAGACACGATGTCATCAGCCAACTACAGCAGACTCACGGACTAGTTACTGTAGTCGCTAAGAATCTCTCCAACTACATGGATAAAGCGAGACGTCTGAAACTCTCGGAAGCTTCCTTTACGGCTGACTCTACTGCTCCATTCTCGCGTTATAGTCACACAGAGGAGGTCCAGGAACGTCTGGGAATACTCCGGTTCCTTCTTAAAGACGGCCAGCTCTGGTTGTGTTCGCCGCAGGCTAAAGAGATCTGGAACTGCTTAGCCGAGCAATCGTTGTTCCTACAGGTAATTAATACCAAATATCGAATTTCTACTTTGTGTGGTTTATTGAGTCAAAACGTGAAAAATAGACAAAATCGGGTCTAATTGATACGCTGACAACCGCCACAGAAATCCGACAACCGTATTACTAACAACAATGAAACTGGGACCCTTAATTTTAATTTATTAATTTGTTTATAATTATTTTCCACTGTAACCTGCAAGGTTGTGTCCAGGTTGCAGGTTCTTCAGGTGGCGTCTCTCTGCAGGGTGATGCTGGGTCTTGGCATTGAGATGTTGCAACTATTCACCAACGTCCTGTTTAATTTAAATTACATACTAATTAAATGTATTTTTGTCTGACTTTGTAGTGTATAATACGGGGCATTACTTAATATGGTATCACTAAATATTAATTATAATAACTAAATAGTTATAGTTATTAACTAATATTAATTCCGTTAATTCAGGACAGAGAGGCTTGTTTTAAGTGGTTCTCGAAGTTAATGGGCGACGAACCCGATTTAGATCCGGATATTAACCGGGAATTCTTTGAGGGTAATATAATGCAGTTGGACCCGACATTGCTGACAGACAAGGGGATGCAGTGCTTCGAGCGGTTCTACAAGGCGGTCAACCTAAGGGAAGGGAGACTCGACGCTAAGAGGAGGGGTTACTGTCTCAAGGATATGGATTTAATAGGTAATGGGATAAACCTTTATATTTCTAGTGGTGTTAAATAGTCGTTCGAATATTGTTAAGGTCGTATTATATTATCAATTAATTTAAGGAAAGGAGCAGGTTATAGTGTCGTGGTATTCTTACCAAAGTGATTCATGTTACTTTTGTTTGCGAACTATCCATCGGATATTATTTTTAATCTTTGCGACCAAGTTCTACCCTTTTCATCGTCTACAGGATAAGGATACTTTTTTTGCTTTGTTCGGCCTTTTAGTTCATTAATTAAATAACATCTCATTGAATATCCCCAGATTTCTGAGTGTCACCCAAATCCCGCACTGGAATCCCGATCCCGAAAAACGGGATCCCGAGAGTGATAATCCCGATCCCGATCCCGGAAATCCCGAAAGGTCTGATCCCGTTTCAACACTAGTTTATAGTTTGTATTTTAACTTAACTCACTCAGACAGAATAATTATTGAATTTCATTCAATTATAATTTGTGACAAAAAAGTGCTTCTTTCCGATACATTTTTCTTAAACTTTCAGATACTTTCTCCGTAAACATCGCCTCATTCTCCGTAAACATCGCCTCATTCTCCGTAAACATCGCCTCATTCTCCGTAAACATCGCCTCATTCTCCGTAAACATCGCCTCATTCTCCGTAAACATCGCCTCATTCTCCGTAAACATCGCCTCATTCTCCGTAAACATCGCCTCATTCTCCGTAAACATCGCCTCATTCTCCGTAAACATCTGTAAACATCCGTAAACATTCTCCGTAATCATCCGGAAACGAGTTATAGCCGTCTGTCTGTCTCTCTCTGGGTCAATAGGAAACGAGTTATAGCTGTCTGTCTGTCTCTCTCTGGGTCTATAGGAAACGAGTTATAGCCGTCTGTCTGTCTCTCTCTGGGTCTATAGGAAACGAGTTATAGCCGTCTGTCTGTCTCTCTCTGGGTCTATAGGAAACGAGTTATAGCTGTCTGTCTGTCTCTCTCTGGGTCTATAGGAAACGAGTTATAGCCGTTTGTCTGTCTCTCTCTGGGTCTATAGGAAACGAGTTATAGCCGTCTGTCTGTCTCTCTCTGGGTCTATAGGAAACGAGTTATAGCCGTCTGTCTGTCTCTCTCTGGGTCTATAGGAAACGAGTTATAGCTGTCTGTCTGTCTCTCTCTGGGTCTATAGGAAACGAGTTATAGCCGTCTGTCTGTCTCTCTCTGGGTCTATAGGAAACGAGTTATAGCCGTCTGTCTGTCTCTCTCTGGGTCAATAGGAAACGAGTTATAGCTGTCTGTGTGTCTCTCTCTCTGGGTCTATAGGAAACGAGTTATAGCCGTCTGTGTGTCTCTCTCTCTGGGTCTATAGGAAACGAGTTATAGCCGTCTGTCTGTCTCTCTCTGGGTCTATAGGAAACGAGTTATAGCCGTCTGTCTGTCTCTATCTGGGTCTATAGGAAACGAGTTATAGCTGTCTGTCTGTCTCTCTCTGGGTCTATAGGAAACGAGTTATAGCCGTCTGTCTGTCTCTCTCTGGGTCTATAGGAAACGAGTTATAGCCGTCTGTCTGTCTCTCTCTGGGTCTATAGGAAACGAGTTATAGCTGTCTGTCTGGCTCTCTCTGGGTCTATAGGAAACGAGTTATAGCCTCTGTCTGTCTCTCTGGGTCTATAGGAAACGAGTTATAGCTGTCTGTCTGTCTCTCTGGGTCTATAGGAAACGAGTTATAGCCGTCTGTCTGTCTCTCTCTGGGTCTATAGAAAACGAGTTATAGCTGTCTGTCTGTCTCTCTCTGGGTCTATAGGAAACGAGTTATAGCCGTCTGTCCGTCTCTCTCTGGGTCTATAGAAAACGAGTTATAGCCGTCTGTCTGTCTCTCTCTGGGTCTATAGGAAACGAGTTATAGCTGTCTGTGTGTCTCTCTCTGGGTCTATAGGAAACGAGTTATAGCCGTCTGTCTGTCTCTCTCTGGGTCTATAGGAAACGAGTTATAGCTGTCTGTATGTCTCTCTCTGGGTCTATAGGAAACGAGTTATAGCCGTTTGTCCGTCTCTCTCTGGGTCTATAGGAAACGAGTTATATCTGTCTGTCTGTCTCTCTCTGGGTCTATAGGAAACGAGTTATATCTGTCTGTCTGTCTCTCTCTGGGTCTATAGGAAACGAGTTATAGCCGTTTGTCCGTCTCTCTCTGGGTCTATAGGAAACGAGTTATAGCCGTCTGTCTCTCTCTCTCTGGGTCTATAGGAAACGAGTTATATCTGTCTGTCTGTCTCTCTCTGGGTCTATAGGAAACGAGTTATAGCTGTCTGTCTGTCTCTCTCTGGGTCTATAGGAAACGAGTTATAGCTGTCTGTCTGTCTCTCTCTGCGTCTATAGGAAACGAGTTATAGCCGTCTGTCTGTCTCTCTCTGGGTCTATAGGAAACGAGTTATAGCCGTCTGTCTGTCTCTCTCTGGGTCTATAGGAAACGAGTTATAGCTGTCTGTCTGTTTCTCTCTGGGTCTATAGGAAACGAGTTATAGCCGTCTGTCTGTCTCTCTCTGGGTCTATAGGAAACGAGTTATAGCTGTCTGTCTGTTTCTCTCTGGGTCTATAGGAAACGAGTTATATCTGTCTGTCTGTCTCTCTCTGGGTCTATAGGAAACGAGTTATAGCCGTTTGTCCGTCTCTCTCTGGGTCTATAGGAAACGAGTTATAGCCGTCTGTCTCTCTCTCTCTGGGTCTATAGGAAACGAGTTATATCTGTCTGTCTGTCTCTCTCTGGGTCTATAGGAAACGAGTTATAGCCGTCTGTCTGTCTCTCTCTGGGTCTATAGGAAACGAGTTATAGCCGTCTGTCTGTCTCTCTCTGGGTCTATAGGAAACGAGTTATAGCTGTCTGTCTGTCTCTCTCTGGGTCTATAGGAAACGAGTTATAGCCGTCTGTCTCTCTCTCTCTGGGTCTATAGGAAACGAGTTATATCTGTCTGTCTGTCTCTCTCTGGGTCTATAGGAAACGAGTTATAGCCGTCTGTCTGTCTCTCTCTGGGTCTATAGGAAACGAGTTATAGCTGTCTGTCTGTTTCTCTCTGGGTCTATAGGAAACGAGTTATAGCCGTCTGTATGTCTCTCTCTGGGTCTATAGGAAACGAGTTATAGCTGTCTGTCTGTTTCTCTCTGGGTCTATAGGAAACGAGTTATAGCCGTTTGTCCGTCTCTCTCTGGGTCTATAGGAAACGAGTTATAGCTGTCTGTCTGTTTCTCTCTGGGTCTATAGGAAACGAGTTATAGCCGTTTGTCCGTCTCTCTCTGGGTCTATAGGAAACGAGTTATATCTGTCTGTCTGTCTCTCTCTGGGTCTATAGGAAACGAGTTATATCTGTCTGTCTGTCTCTCTCTGGGTCTATAGGAAACGAGTTATAGCCGTCTGTCTGTCTCTCTCTGGTTCTATAGGAAACGAGTTATAGCCGTCTGCCTGTCTCTCTCTGGGTCTATAGGAAACGAGTTATAGCCGTCCCTCTGTCTTTCTCTGGGTCTATAGGACACGAGTTATAGCTGTCTGTCTGTCTCTCTCTGGGTCTATAGGAAACGAGTTATAGCCGTCTGTCTGTCTGTCTCTGGGTCTATAGGAAACGAGTCATAGCCGTCTGTCTGTCTCTCTCTGGGTCTATAGGAAACGAGTTATAGCCGTCTGTCTGTCTCTCTCTGGGTCTATAGGAAACGAGTCATAGCCGTCTGTCTGTCTCTCTCTGGGTCTATAGGAAACGAGTTATAGCCGTCTGTCTGTCTCTCTATGGGTCTATAGGAAACGAGTTATAGCTGTCTGTCTGTTTCTCTCTGGGTCTATAGAAAACGAGTTATAGCCGTCTGTCTGTCTCTCTCTGGGTCTATAGGAAACGAGTTATAGCCGTCTGTCTGTCTCTCTCTGGGTCTATAGGAAACGAGTCATAGCCGTCTGTCTGTCTCTCTCTCTGGGTCTATAGGAAACGAGTTATAGCTGTCTGTCTGTCTCTCTCTGGGTCTATAGGAAACGAGTTATAGCCGTCTGTCTGTCTGTCTCTGGGTCTATAGGAAACGAGTCATAGCCGTCTGTCTGTCTCTCTCTGGGTCTATCGGAAACGAGTTATAGCCGTCTGTCTGTCTCTCTCTGGGTCTATAGGAAACGAGTCATAGCCCTCTGTCTGTCTCTCTCTGGGTCTATAGGAAACGAGTTATAGCCGTCTGTCTGTCTCTCTATGGGTCTATAGGAAACGAGTTATAGCTGTCTGTCTGTTTCTCTCTGGGTCTATAGAAAACGAGTTATAGCCGTTTGTCCGTCTCTCTCTGGGTCTATAGGAAACGAGTTATATCTGTCTGTCTGTCTCTCTCTGGGTCTATAGGAAACGAGTTATATCTGTCTGTCTGTCTCTCTCTGGATCTATAGGAAACGAGTTATAGCCGTCTGTCTGTCTCTCTCTGGGTCTATAGGAAACGAGTCATAGCCGTCTGTCTGTCTCTCTCTGGGTCTATAGGAAACGAGTTATAGCCGTCTGTCTGTCTCTCTCTGGGTCTATAGGAAACGAGTTATAGCCGTCTGTCTGTCTCTCTCTGGGTCTATAGGAAACGAGTTATAGCCGTCTGTCTGTCTCTCTCTGGGTCTATAGGAAACGAGTTATAGCTGTCTGTCTGTTTCTCTCTGGGTCTATAGGAAACGAGTTATAGCTGTCTGTCTGTTTCTCTCTGGGTCTATAGGAAACGAGTTATAGCCGTCTGTCTGTCTCTCTCTGGGTCTATAGGAAACGAGTTATAGCTGTCTGTCTGTTTCTCTCTGGGTCTATAGGAAACGAGTTATAGCCGTTTGTCCGTCTCTCTCTGGGTCTATAGGAAACGAGTTATAGCTGTCTGTCTGTCTCTCTCTGGGTCTATAGGAAACGAGTTATAGCCGTTTGTCCGTCTCTCTCTGGGTCTATAGGAAACGAGTTATAGCCGTCTGTCTGTCTCTATCTGGGTCTATAGGAAACGAGTTATATCTGTCTGTCTGTCTCTCTCTGGGTCTATAGGAAACGAGTTATAGCCGTCCCTCTGTCTTTCTCTGGGTCTATAGGACACGAGTTATAGCTGTCTGTCTGTCTCTCTCTGGGTCTATAGGAAACGAGTTATAGCCGTCTGTCTGTCTGTCTCTGGGTCTATAGGAAACGAGTCATAGCCGTCTGTCTGTCTCTCTCTGGGTCTATAGGAAACGAGTTATAGCCGTCTGTCTGTCTCTCTCTGGGTCTATAGGAAACGAGTCATAGCCGTCTGTCTGTCTCTCTCTGGGTCTATAGGAAACGAGTTATAGCCGTCTGTCTGTCTCTCTATGGGTCTATAGGAAACGAGTTATAGCCGTCTGTCTGTCTTTCTCTGGGTCTATAGGAAACGAGTTATAGCTGTCTGTCTGTCTCTCTCTGGGTCTATAGGAAACGAGTTATAGCCGTCTGTCTGTCTCTCTCTGGGTCTATAGGAAACGAGTTATAGCCGTCTGTCTGTCTCTCTCTGGGTCTATAGGAAACGAGTTATAGCCGTCTGTCTGTCTCTCTCTGGGTCTATAGGAAACGAGTTATATCTGTCTGTCTGTCTCTCTCTGGGTCTATAGGAAACGAGTTATAGCCGTCTGTCTGTCTCTCTCTGGGTCTATAGGAAACGAGTTATATCTGTCTGTCTGTCTCTCTCTGGGTCTATAGGAAACGAGTTATAGCCGTCTGTCTGTCTCTCTCTGGGTCTATAGGAAACGAGTTATAGCTGTCTGTCTGTTTCTCTCTGGGTGTATAGGAAACGAGTTATAGCTGTCTGTCTGTTTCTCTCTGGGTCTATAGGAAACGAGTTATAGCCGTCTGTCTGTCTCTCTCTGGGTCTATAGGAAACGAGTTATAGCTGTCTGTCTGTTTCTCTCTGGGTCTATAGGAAACGAGTTATAGCCGTTTGTCCGTCTCTCTCTGGGTCTATAGGAAACGAGTTATAGCTGTCTGTCTGTCTCTCTCTGGGTCTATAGGAAACGAGTTATAGCCGTTTGTCCGTCTCTCTCTGGGTCTATAGGAAACGAGTTATAGCCGTCTGTCTGTCTCTCTCTGGGTCTATAGGAAACGAGTTATATCTGTCTGTCTGTCTCTCTCTGGGTCTATAGGAAACGAGTTATAGCCGTCCCTCTGTCTTTCTCTGGGTCTATAGGACACGAGTTATAGCTGTCTGTCTGTCTCTCTCTGGGTCTATAGGAAACGAGTTATAGCCGTCTGTCTGTCTGTCTCTGGGTCTATAGGAAACGAGTCATAGCCGTCTGTCTGTCTCTCTCTGGGTCTATAGGAAACGAGTTATAGCCGTCTGTCTGTCTCTCTCTGGGTCTATAGGAAACGAGTCATAGCCGTCTGTCTGTCTCTCTCTGGGTCTATAGGAAACGAGTTATAGCCGTCTGTCTGTCTCTCTATGGGTCTATAGGAAACGAGTCATAGCCCTCTGTCTGTCTCTCTCTGGGTCTATAGGAAATGAGTTATAGCTGTCTGTCTGGCTCTCTCTGGGTCTATAGGAAACGAGTCATAGCCCTCTGTCTGTCTCTCTCTGGGTCTATAGGAAACGAGTTATAGCTGTCTGTCTGTCTCTCTCTGGGTCTATAGGAAACGAGTCATAGCCCTCTGTCTGTCTCTCTCTGGGTCTATAGGAAACGAGTTATAGCTGTCTGTCTGTCTCTCTCTGGGTCTATAGGAAACGAGTTATAGCTGTCTGTCTGTTTCTCTCTGGGTCTATAGGAAACGAGTTATAGCCGTCTGTCTGTCTCTCTCTGGGTCTATAGGAAACGAGTTATAGCCGTCTGTCTGTCTCTCTCTGGGTCTATAGGAAACGAGTTATAGCCGTCTGTCTATTTCTCTCTGGGTCTATAGGAAACGAGTTATAGCCGTATGTCCGTCTCTCTCTGGGTCTATAGGAAACGAGTTATAGCTGTCTGTCTGTCTCTCTCTGGGTCTACAGGAAACGAGTTATAGCCGTCTGTCTGTCTCTCTCTGGGTCTATAGGAAACGAGTTATAGCTGTCTGTCTGTTTCTCTCTGGGTCTATAGGAAACGAGTTATAGCTGTCTGTCTGTTTCTCTCTGGGTCTATAGGAAACGAGTTATAGCCGTCTGTCTGTCTCTCTCTGGGTCTATAGGAAACGAGTTATAGCTGTCTGTCTGTTTCTCTCTGGGTCTATAGGAAACGAGTTATAGCCGTTTGTCCGTCTCTCTCTGGGTCTATAGGAAACGAGTTATAGCTGTCTGTCTGTCTCTCTCTGGGTCTATAGGAAACGAGTTATAGCCGTTTGTCCGTCTCTCTCTGGGTCTATAGGAAACGAGTTATAGCCGTCTGTCTGTCTCTCTCTGGGTCTATAGGAAACGAGTTATATCTGTCTGTCTGTCTCTCTCTGGGTCTATAGGAAACGAGTTATAGCCGTCCCTCTGTCTTTCTCTGGGTCTATAGGACACGAGTTATAGCTGTCTGTCTGTCTCTCTCTGGGTCTATAGGAAACGAGTTATAGCCGTCTGTCTGTCTGTCTCTGGGTCTATAGGAAACGAGTCATAGCCGTCTGTCTGTCTCTCTCTGGGTCTATAGGAAACGAGTTATAGCCGTCTGTCTGTCTCTCTCTGGGTCTATAGGAAACGAGTCATAGCCGTCTGTCTGTCTCTCTCTGGGTCTATAGGAAACGAGTTATAGCCGTCTGTCTGTCTCTCTATGGGTCTATAGGAAACGAGTCATAGCCCTCTGTCTGTCTCTCTCTGGGTCTATAGGAAATGAGTTATAGCTGTCTGTCTGGCTCTCTCTGGGTCTATAGGAAACGAGTTATAGCTGTCTGTCTGTCTCTCTCTGGGTCTATAGGAAACGAGTCATAGCCCTCTGTCTGTCTCTCTCTGGGTCTATAGGAAACGAGTTATAGCTGTCTGTCTGTCTCTCTCTGGGTCTATAGGAAACGAGTTATAGCTGTCTGTCTGTTTCTCTCTGGGTCTATAGGAAACGAGTTATAGCCGTCTGTCTGTCTCTCTCTGGGTCTATAGGAAACGAGTTATAGCCGTCTGTCTGTCTCTCTCTGGGTCTATAGGAAACGAGTTATAGCCGTCTGTCTATTTCTCTCTGGGTCTATAGGAAACGAGTTATAGCCGTATGTCCGTCTCTCTCTGGGTCTATAGGAAACGAGTTATAGCTGTCTGTCTGTCTCTCTCTGGGTCTATAGGAAACGAGTTATAGCCGTTTGTCCGTCTCTCTCTGGGTCTATAGGAAACGAGTTATATCTGTCTGTCTGTCTCTCTCTGGGTCTATAGGAAACGAGTTATAGCCGTCCCTCTGTCTTTCTCTGGGTCTATAGGACACGAGTTATAGCTGCCTGTCTGTCTCTCTCTGGGTCTATAGGAAACGAGTTATAGCCGTCTGTCTGTCTGTCTCTGGGTCTATAGGAAACGAGTCATAGCCGTCTGTCTGTCTCTCTCTGGGTCTATAGGAAACGAGTTATAGCCGTCTGTCTGTCTCTCTCTTTGTCTATAGGAAACGAGTCATGGCCGTCTGTCTGTCTCTCTCTGGGTCTATAGGAAACGAGTTATAGCCGTCTGTCTGTCTCTCTATGGGTCTATAGGAAACGAGTTATAGCCGTCTGTCTGTCTTTCTCTGGGTCTATAGGAAACGAGTTATAGCTGTCTGTCTGTCTCTCTCTGGGTCTATAGGAAACGAGTTATAGCCGTCTGTCTGTCTCTCTCTGGGTCTATAGGAAACGAGTTTAGCCGTCTGTCTGTCTCTCTCTGGGTCTATAGGAAACGAGTTATAGCCGTCTGTCTGTCTCTCTCTGGGTCTATAGGAAACGAGTTATATCTGTCTGTCTGTCTCTCTCTGGGTCTATAGGAAACGAGTTATAGCCGTCTGTCTGTCTCTCTCTGGGTCTATAGGAAACGAGTTATAGCCGTCCCTCTGTCTTTCTCTGGGTCTATAGGACACGAGTTATAGCTGTCTGTCTGTCTCTCTCTGGGTCTATAGGAAACGAGTTATAGCCGTCTGTCTGTCTGTCTCTGGGTCTATAGGAAACGAGTCATAGCCGTCTGTCTGTCTCTCTCTGGGTCTATAGGAAACGAGTTATAGCCGTCTGTCTGTCTCTCTCTGGGTCTATAGGAAACGAGTCATAGCCGTCTGTCTGTCTCTCTCTGGGTCTATAGGAAACGAGTTATAGCCGTCTGTCTGTCTCTCTATGGGTCTATAGGAAACGAGTTATAGCTGTCTGTCTGTTTCTCTCTGGGTCTATAGAAAACGAGTTATAGCCGTCTGTCTGTCTCTCTCTGGGTCTATAGGAAACGAGTTATAGCCGTCTGTCTGTCTCTCTCTGGGTCTATAGGAAACGAGTCATAGCCGTCTGTCTGTCTCTCTCTGGGTCTATAGGAAACGAGTTATAGCCGTCTGTCTGTCTCTCTCTGGGTCTATAGGAAACGAGTTATAGCCGTCTGTCTGTCTCTCTCTGGGTCTATAGGAAACGAGTTATAGCCGTCTGTCTGTCTCTCTCTGGGTCTATAGGAAACGAGTTATAGCCGTCTGTCTGTCTCTCTCTGGGTCTATAGGAAACGAGTTATATCTGTCTGTCTGTCTCTCTCTGGGTCTATAGGAAACGAGTTATAGCTGTCTGTCTGTCTCTCTCTGGGTCTATAGGAAACGAGTTATAGCTGTCTGTCTGTTTCTTACTGGGTCTATAGGAAACGAGTTATAGCCGTTTGTCCGTCTCTCTCTGGCACTGTGGTGTAGTTGTTATGCGGTTACGGTTTTGTCCACTTACCTAGGCCTATTTTTGTATTTTTTTTATTGTAACAAGTAACATGTAAATATAAGCAACTGTATGTAGTTGGTGTAGTTCCTTCTGTTTGATTTATATCCTGAAGATGGCCCTAATGGCAGAAATTAATTGATAATAAAGAACTTGTTGTTTTCTCATTTAATCACCAGGGCAGAAATAACTCCAGAAAGATAGTCTATATTTCATATATTACGACGAATACCCTAAAATCGGCTTGTCGCGGACTGAATGTTTTCTCCCTGGGTTTGTCTGACAATGTAAAGAAAGCATAAGCATTGTACAATTTTCGCTAGGATCTTTCCTGTTTAATGATTTCATTTCTAATTTTAATGTTTTAGTTTTTAATGTTTTAGGTTTTAATGATTCATGGTTCTAGAATGTCCTATGACAGACATTAGCCTGCTGTATTTTATGAGTGCCTGTAAAGTAAAATAAATTATTTTTGGCGGCGGTATTTTTTAAATGTGTTGAAATTGCATCAAAGTAGAAAAGGTTTGCACGTAATTTTATCAAATCCATTCACGCATTCAAAAGTTATTGGAACTTTAGTGTCTGCAACGTGAACTCTAAAACGGAACTCACTTCAATATGATGTTAGGACAATTATTGCGACCCATGATTTTAGAAAAAATTTATGGGTCGCAATTGTTCGGGTCGCAATTGTCCGGTCTCCCTTCGATATGTACAACACCGAAATAACCGCCGATCCAATCCAAAACATATATCATATTTAACTTATTTATATTTATTTAACGTGTCGTTCTCATAAAAAGTGCCAAACTTTTATGCCAAAATGGCCAAAACGGTTATATTTCCAAACGACGCAGATTTAACCCCATGAACCAATATACCAATCGGAGGAGCGGAAATCTGCTCATATTTCAGCAAATTTTCAACAGATTCCATTCACAACCTAGAGAATGACACCATTTCAAATATCGAAAATGCATGTTTTTTGAAATGTCACATTGAATTATTTTTAAATATTTGGCTTCTGAGCTAAAGTAATGAAAGCAAAGGTTCCACATACCATACATCAAAATAAAGCAAATTTAATGCTCTTTCACATAATATTGGTGGTTTTCAACCGAAGCTACTCACATTTTATATATTTACTATTTACTAACAATTAATTACGCCGTCACTAGGATTTTGTCCACCATGTAACGCTCGTTTTCATGACATGGTTTTTTTATATTTATTCACAACATCTCCAAGTGAGATATTTCTAAACGGCGATTTATTTAGCTATCAGCAGGTAAAAAAATTATAAGAATTCGTTCATTCGATAGATCAAAAAATACCGTCATTAGGAATGTCCTCAATGTAACGCTACTTTGAATAGCGATAACTTTTGCCTTAGTAATCATATCGACACCATTGAGGGCTCATATGAAAGACCAATCGCAGATCTATCGAATCACATATTTGATTTTAATATAGTTTCAAAACAGACTATAGCCAGCGCCATGCTAATGAAAAATGTCTTCTATGTCCATCATGTAACGCATGTAACGCTGTCACAATCAATAGCGTTATACTTGAGACATGTCCACCATGTAACGCAGTCGGGCCTGAAAATACCTAGTAGTGCGAGTGGCGTTTCTTTTTACAAATCAGGCAGTCAGGGTCAAATTAACAATAGTCGATGGTTTCTGTATTTCAGTATTTAGTATAAACTACTGTAGTAGTAATATTGTTTCTGTCTGTAGTCTGTACTACCTAAAGGGTTTAGGAAAAGCTCATGATTTGTTTACCTTTCTTTATTTCGGTTCTAAAACAGTACTTCTTAATCGTCATGCAATTACAATTGTCAAACGGAATTAAGCGTGTTGTGTCTGGTAAGAACTTCTCGATTGAAGTTAGTGATGGCGTTACACGTGAAGGACTTAGAGATTAAGTTAGTGATGGCGTTACATGTGAAGGACTTAGAGATAAGTTAGTGATGGCGTTACACGTGAAGGACTTAGATATTAAGTTAGTGATAGCGTTACATGTGAAGGACTTAGAGATAAGATAGTGATGGCGTTACACGTGAAAGACTTAGAGATAAGTTAGTGATGGCGTTACACGTGAAGGACTTAGATATTAAGTTAGTGATGGCGTTACACGTGAATGACTTATAGATTAAGTTAGTGATGGCGTTACACGTGAAGGACTTAGAGATTAAGTTAGTGATGGGATGGCGTTACACGTGAATGACTTAGAGATAAGTTAGTGATAGCGTTACATGTGAAGGACTTAGAGATAAGTTTGTGATGGCGTTACACGTGAATGACTTAGAGATTAAGTTAGAGATGGCGTTACACGTGAAGGACTTAGAGATTAAGTTAGTGATGGGATGGCGTTACATGTGAAGGACTTAGAGATAAGTTAGTGATGGCGTTACACGTGAATGACTTAGAGATAAGTTAGTGATAGCGTTACATGTGAAGGACTTAGAGATAAGTTAGTGATGGCGTTACACGTGAAGGACTTAGATATTAAGTTAGTGATAGCGTTACATGTGAAGGACTTTGAGGTAAGTTAGTGATGGCGTTACACGTGAAGGACTTAGATATTAAGTTAGTGATAGCGTTACATGTGAAGGACTTAGAGATAAGTTAGTGATGGCGTTACACGTGAAAGACTTAGAGATAAGTTAGTGATGGCGTTACACGTGAAAGACTAAGAGATTAAGTTAGTGATGGCGTTACACGTGAATGACTTAGAGATAAGTTAGTGATAGCGTTACACGTGAATGACTTAGAGATAAGTTAGTGATGGCGTTACACGTGAAAGACTTAGAGATAAGTTAGTGATGGCGTTACACGTGAATGACTTAGAGATAAGTTAGTGATAGCGTTACATGTGAAGGACTTAGAGATAAGTTAGTGATGGCGTTACACGTGAATGACTTAGAGATTAAGTTAGAGATGGCGTTACACGTGAAGGACTTAGAGATTAAGTTAGTGATGGGATGGCGTTACACGTGAATGACTTAGAGATAAGTTAGTGATAGCGTTACATGTGAAGGACTTAGAGATAAGTTAGTGATGGCGTTACACGTGAAAGACTTAGAGATAAGTTAGTGATGGCGTTACATGTGAAGGACTTAGAGATAAGTTAGTGATGGCGTTACACGTGAATGACTTAGAGATAAGTTAGTGATGGCGTTACACGTGAATGACTTAGAGATAAGTTAGTGATAGCGTTACATGTGAAGGACTTAGAGATAAGTTAGTGATGGCGTTACACGTGAATGACTTAGAGATAAGTTAGTGATAGCGTTACATGTGAAGGACTTAGAGATAAGTTAGTGATGGCGTTACACGTGAAAGACTTAGAGATAAGTTAGTGATGGCGTTACATGTGAAGGACTTAGAGATAAGTTAGTGATGGCGTTACACGTGAAAGACTTAGAGATAAGTTAGTGATGGCGTTACATGTGAAGGACTTAGAGATAAGTTAGTGATGGCGTTACACGTGAACGACGTAGAGATAAGTTAGTGATGGCGTTACACGTGAAGGACTTAGAGATTAAGTTAGTGATGGCGTTACACGTGAAAGACTTAGAGATTAAGTTAGTGATGGCGTTACACGTGAAGGACTTAGAGATTAAGTTAGTGATGGCGTTACACGTGAATGACTTAGAGATAAGTTAGTGATGGCGTTACACGTGAATGACTTAGAGATAAGTTAGTGATAGCGTTACATGTGAAGGACTTAGAGATAAGTTAGTGATGGCGTTACACGTGAATGACTTAGAGATTAAGTTAGAGATGGCGTTACACGTGAAGGACTTAGAGATTAAGTTAGTGATGGGATGGCGTTACACGTGAATGACTTAGAGATAAGTTAGTGATGGCGTTACACGTGAATGACTTAGAGATAAGTTAGTGATAGCGTTACATGTGAAGGACTTAGAGATAAGTTAGTGATGGCGTTACACGTGAATGACTTAGAGATAAGTTAGTGATAGCGTTACATGTGAAGGACTTAGAGATAAGTTAGTGATGGCGTTACACGTGAATGACTTAGAGATAAGTTAGTGATGGCGTTACACGTGAACGACTTAGAGATAAGTTAGTGATGGCGTTACACGTGAATGACTTAGAGATAAGTTAGTGATGGCGTTACACGTGAATGACTTAGAGATAAGTTAGTGATAGCGTTACATGTGAAGGACTTAGAGATAAGTTAGTGATGGCGTTACACGTGAATGACTTAGAGATAAGTTAGTGATGGCGTTACACGTGAATGACTTAGAGATAAGTTAGTGATAGCGTTACATGTGAAGGACTTAGAGATAAGTTAGTGATGGCGTTACACGTGAATGACTTAGAGATCAAGTTAGAGATGGCGTTACACGTGAAGGACTTAGAGATTAAGTTAGTGATGGGATGGCGTTACACGTGAAGGACTTAGAGATTAAGTTAGTGATGGCGTTACACGTGAATGACTTAGAGATTAAGTTAGTGATGGCGTTACACGTGAAGGACTTAGAGATAAGTTAGTGATGGCGTTACATGTGAAGGACTTAGAGATTAAGTTAGTGATGGTTTTAGAGATTCCATTAACTATTTTGTACAATTACTGTTACAATAGTATGTATATATTCATATTGTATGTATTCTATACAATAATACAAATGATATAATTTGCTGATTTTAAAAATATTATTTTTAGCCATTTGATCGATGAATCCTTAGTTTACGGTTAATAATGAAAGTGACGTTACATGACATACAAGTGACTGTTGAATTTCTGGTATTTATTTTAATTGTCAAATCCTGGATAATGATTGGCTAACAAGTAACGTTACATTAGAGACAACCAGTTAGATTGCGGGCGTTCTGTGAAATGAAGGCTTCTGATTGGCTAACATGTAGAGTTACACCAGGGACAAAATGTTACATTGTGGACATTAGTTTTTCACGAATAAAACCTTACGACTTTACTAAAAAAACGGCCCACTAGTGTATTCGAAATCGCCCCGTCGAGAACTCTCGAAATATGTATATATTTATAAAAAATTTGACATTTTTTCTCTAAATCTTGGCCACTTTTTGTGAGAACAACCCTAACATATTTTACAAGATAAAAATTTTTAAAATTTGAGTTTACAAAAAATCATTGCTGCAGTCTGAGCTCGAACCCAGTGAATAATAACGCAGCACGTGCGCTCTTACAACTGAGCTAATATTTCTCTCTTTATATCACTGAAATTGTGCTATAAAGTTTTTCTGTCACTAATTTAGTGATAGAAAGTAACAATATTGAGCGAAAGCAGTACTTGCCGGCACTGTTAACAACCAATTTTAGTGAGAAAGGTCGATTTTCTAATAGAGCAGCAAATATGGCCGTCAGAGCACCAAATGTTCGCTCAAATCGTTCTAGAACATTACAGAGCAGCAAACATACGTTCAAATCGTTCTAGAACATTACACAGCAGCAAACATACGTTCAAATCATGGATTCGGCACAAATTCCACACCATTATGCACCAAGTATATGTTTACTTATTAGTTTATGTTTACTTGTTAGTTTATGTTTACTTATTAGTTTATGTTTACTTATTAGTTTATGTTTACTTATTAGTTTATGTTTACTTATTAGTTTATGTTTATGTATTAGTTTATGTTTACTTATTAGTTTATGTTTACTTGTTAGTTTATGTTTACTTATTAGTTTATGTTTACTTATTAGTTTATGTTTACTTATTAGTTTATGTTTACTTATTAGTTTATGTTTACTTATTAGTTTATGTTTACTTATTAGTTTATGTTTACTTATTAGTTTATGTTTACTTATTAGTTTATGTTTACTTATTAGTTTATGTTTACTTATTAGTTTATGTTTACTTATTAGTTTATGTTTACTTATTAGTTTATGTTTACTTATTAGTTTATGTTTACTTATTAGTTTATGTTTACTTATTAGTTTATGTTTACTTATTAGTTTATGTTTACTTATTAGTTTATGTTTACTTATTAGTTTATGTTTACTTATTAGTTTATGTTTACTTATTAGTTTATGTTTACTTATTAGTTTATGTTTACTTATTAGTTTATGTTTACTTATTAGTTTATGTTTACTTATTAGTTTATGTTTACTTATTAGTTTATGTTTACGTATTAGTTTATGTTTACTTATTAGTTTATGTTTACTTATTAGTTTATGTTTACTTATTAGTTTATGTTTACTTATTAGTTTATGTTTACTTATTAGTTTATGTTTACTTATTAGTTTATGTTTACTTATTAGTTTATGTTTACTTATTAGTTTATGTTTACTTATTAGTTTATGTTTACTTATTAGTTTATGTTTACTTATTAGTTTATGTTTACTTATTAGTTTATGTTTACTTATTAGTTTATGTTTACTTATTAGTTTATGTTTACGTATTAGTTTATGTTTACTTATTAGTTTATGTTTACTTATTAGTTTATGTTTACTTATTAGTTTATGTTTACTTATTAGTTTATGTTTATGTATTAGTTTATGTTTACTTATTAGTTTATGTTTACTTGTTAGTTTATGTTTACTTATTAGTTTATGTTTACTTATTAGTTTATGTTTACTTATTAGTTTATGTTTACTTATTAGTTTATGTTTACTTATTAGTTTATGTTTACTTATTAGTTTATGTTTACTTATTAGTTTATGTTTACTTATTAGTTTATGTTTACTTATTAGTTTATGTTTACTTATTAGTTTATGTTTACTTATTAGTTTATGTTTACTTATTAGTTTATGTTTACGTATTAGTTTATGTTTACTTATTAGTTTATGTTTACTTATTAGTTTATGTTTACTTATTAGTTTATGTTTACTTATTAGTTTATATTTACTTATTAGTTTATGTTTACTTATTAGTTTATGTTTACTTATTAGTTTATGTTTACTTATTAGTTTATGTTTACTTATTAGTTTATGTTTACTTATTAGTTTATGTTTACTTATTAGTTTATGTTTACTTATTAGTTTATGTTTACTTATTAGTTTATGTTTACTTATTAGTTTATGTTTACTTATTAGTTTATGTTTACTTATTAGTTTATGTTTACTTATTAGTTTATGTTTACTTATTAGTTTATGTTTACTTATTAGTTTATGTTTACTTATTAGTTTATGTTTACTTATTAGTTTATGTTTACTTATTAGTTTATGTTTACTTATTAGTTTATGTTTACTTATTAGTTTATGTTTACTTATTAGTTTATGTTTACTTATTAGTTTATGTTTACTTATTAGTTTATGTTTACTTATTAGTTTATGTTTACGTATTAGTTTATGTTTACTTATTAGTTTATGTTTACTTATTAGTTTATGTTTACTTATTAGTTTATGTTTACTTATTAGTTTATGTTTACTTATTAGTTTATGTTTACTTATTAGTTTATGTTTACTTATTAGTTTATGTTTACTTATTAGTTTATGTTTACTTATTAGTTTATGTTTACTTATTAGTTTATGTTTACTTATTAGTTTATGTTTACTTATTAGTTTATGTTTACTTATTAGTTTATGTTTACTTATTAGTTTATGTTTACTTATTAGTTTATGTTTACTTATTAGTTTATGTTTACTTATTAGTTTATGTTTACTTATTAGTTTATGTTTACTTATTAGTTTATGTTTACTTTTTAGTTTATGTTTACTTATTAGTTTATGTTTACTTATTAGTTTATGTTTACTTATTAGTTTATGTTTACTTATTAGTTTATGTTTACTTATTAGTTTATGTTTACTTATTAGTTTATGTTTACTTATTAGTTTATGTTTACTTATTAGTTTATGTTTACTTATTAGTTTATGTTTACTTATTAGTTTATGTTTACTTATTAGTTTATGTTTACTTATTAGTTTATGTTTACTTATTAGTTTATGTTTACTTATTAGTTTATGTTTACTTATTAGTTTATGTTTATGTATTAGTTTATGTTTACTTATTAGTTTATGTTTACTTATTAGTTTATGTTTACTTATTAGTTTATGTTTACTTATTAGTTTATGTTTACTTTTTAGTTTATGTTTACTTATTAGTTTATGTTTACTTATTAGTTTATGTTTACTTATTAGTTTATGTTTACTTATTAGTTTATGTTTACTTATTAGTTTATGTTTACTTATTAGTTTATGTTTACTTATTAGTTTATGTTTACTTATTAGTTTATGTTTACTTATTAGTTTATGTTTACTTATTAGTTTATGTTTACTTATTAGTTTATGTTTACTTATTAGTTTATGTTTACTTATTAGTTTATGTTTACTTATTAGTTTATGTTTATGTATTATTTTATGTTTACTTATTAGTTTATGTTTACTTATTAGTTTATGTTTACTTATTAGTTTATGTTTACTTATTAGTTTATGTTTACTTATTAGTTTATGTTTACTTATTAGTTTATGTTTACTTATTAGTTTATGTTTACTTATTAGTTTATGTTTATGTATTAGTTTATGTTTACTTATTAGTTTATGTTTACTTATTAGTTTATGTTTATGTATTAGTTTATGTTTACTTATTAGTTTATGTTTACTTATTAGTTTATGTTTACTTATTAGTTTATGTTTACTTATTAGTTTATGTTTACTTATTAGTTTATGTTTACTTATTAGTTTATGTTTACTTATTAGTTTATGTTTACTTATTAGTTTATGTTTACTTATTAGTTTATGTTTACTTATTAGTTTATGTTTATGTATTAGTTTATGTTTACTTATTAGTTTATGTTTACTTATTAGTTTATGTTTACTTATTAGTTTATGTTTACTTATTAGTTTATGTTTACTTATTAGTTTATGTTTACTTATTAGTTTATGTTTATGTATTAGTTTATGTTTACTTATTAGTTTATGTTTACTTATTAGTTTATGTTTACTTATTAGTTTATGTTTACTTATTAGTTTATGTTTACTTATTAGTTTATGTTTACTTATTAGTTTATGTTTACTTATTAGTTTATGTTTACTTATTAGTTTATG
>JAUCBJ010000493.1:0-42507 GCA_032718475.1 Nemertoderma westbladi | reverse complement strand
AAGAGACAGGTACTCTATCGCAGACATATATTTTACCATGGAAAAAACGTTTTGTTAGCTTTCTCTGCCAAAGACTTTTGAGTTCTGTAGAAATTGCCTGTATAATAAAATACTACTACACCCAAATAAGTAAAAAAAGGAACTTCTGTGACTCCCTGTCCCCGTTAAAACCAGTGTTCTTTACTACCTAATCTACGACAACAAACGTCTAAACACGAAGATTTCTAACTTACTAAGGTTCACCTCCATATCCCAATATGTAGAGTAGGTCTCCAACACATCGAGTGTGCTTGGAGTTGAGATACACTACTGGCAACCAAGACCACGTCGTCCGCAAAAAGAAAAGGAACAAACGGAAGGTGCCCACTTCGAGTCCATCAAGCCCCTCGCGGACAAATTCGCTTCCAGATCATTTAGAAAAGCGCAAACAAGAGTGGAGAGAAACATTCTCCTTGACGGACTCCCATAAGAAAATCGAAACTATTTACCGACAAATTACCGTAACATCTAACGCATGATTTGACCACGTTGTACTTGTAATGAGCGAATTAAGAATAAGTATTTGATCTATAGTGCTAACCCAGCCCTTCAGATTCCCGTCCCAAATTTACTAATATCCCCTTGAATACTCGTCCAATCCAAATTTCACGCTACTACTGAGTACCCCCCCCCCCCCCCTCACGCTCTAACCACCCTCAGATTCTACCCCCCCCCCGTTCTAAGCCCCCCCCCCCCTCCCGTTATACCCCCCTCAGATTCTACCCCCCCCCCCCCCCCGTTCTAACCCCCCCCCCGTTCTAACCCCCCCCCCCCCCGCCCCCAATTATTCTAAAAGTAAACAATAATCCATGCCCCACCTTACTTCATCAACCTAATGGCTCCACTAGCTTTGCTACTGCCTTTAGGTTGCCGAATCTATTAGTATTACTAAGTAATCATTAAATATTGTGTGGTGTGGGGCTACTCTGGGGTTACCGCTTGTGCATATATCCAGGATCTCATTCATCGACACCTAACATTTTCAGGCTCAAGGTCACTGCGGTACCTCTCGGCAAATTTTATATTCCAACCATACCGTTTTGTCTCATTAGGTTTTTGCTTGTTCCATACTTTTGGTCCTGTACAGTACATGCCACCGGAGTAGTTTGTAACTCTGGCCTAGTTCTGAAAGCCGGTGAGACCACGCTGTGGTTTGAATATACTGTCGAGTCACTCACTTACACTAAACTCTACACACAATTTAAGTAATTTTACTCCGCCTATAAAATAATCAATGGTCGATTTGCCTATTACTACTTGTTTAGATCTACAATGAAAAGTACACACGCCTTTACCCTCATCTGCACCTACGATGGTGCACCTACGGTGCTTGTCGACAAAATTGCACCGCCATAACTCCCTATCACCCATGACATTTGCTAAATCATCCTCATCTTCAAGGCCAGTGTCCTTTAAGACATGTCTCAAGAAAATCATGGGCTGCCCACCATGCTTATTCACTCCATGAGGCTGCCAAAGCACAAGATTATGCACTGGCTGGTCCTCATGGCAAAAGCAATATCCTGCAAATTTTCCACTTACTTTTTTATATCGAATAGTAGTCCTTTTATCCCTACAATTTCATTATATCTATAGGCCTATTATATTTATGGTGCGATTTGTATATTTAGCGACTAAGGAAATTTGCAATGGAAGGAATCATCTACAAAGATAGAATCTTAAAAAAACCGAAACTATATTGGGGAGAAATAAAATCCACCGGAGAGAACAAAAACCAATTGAGCATAACACGAGATTGTTCCTTAATACCGACAAACAAAGACAAAATCTATGCCCTAGAGGAATACATTGCAGAACCAATAACAACGAATCATGGTGAGAGAATGATAGGCCTATTGTTAGAACATGGAATTCAATTAGTGAAAAAGGGCAAAGTGAAGGATAAGTTTTGGTTCGTAAGTATAAAAGTCAGGAACCAATGGCTAAAAGTTATTGAGGGCAAGGAATCTGTTACATCGAGTTCTGGTGAATAATGTTTGTGTAACGTAGGTTTATATTCATGCTGGACATAATTTCAAGATCAGCTGAAAATATTAATATGAATAAAACATCATTTTAATACAAGAAACAATTTATTATTTTAAAAAATGTAGTACATGACTTTTTTATAAGTTGTTAGTTATACTGAAGGTTAGTTATGGGCATACCATGGTAGACCCCCTTGTGAAACTGAATACCGACTCAACATAGAGTGTATGGAGGGGGATTTTCTTAGCGATAATTTAAAAATTGAGTTTTGGATTAGTTGAGTTCGATCAAGATTCATTTTTAGCATATTCATTTTTCATTACTAGATCGCGGACCCTCCGAGTCTGAAAATTTGTGAGTGATCTTAGATTTAGGGTGTCTATCTACCCATGCTGAAAGAATTGGGAAATTCGTTAGAACCGTTTTGAATTTGATCACTGAATCATAAAACCAACACAGATTCATTTCAGGGCTGAATTGTGACAGTAAACTACCTTCGGTTCCTAGGGGCTCGGGTGCAGGTCTCGGTGGTTGAGTCACAAACTGGGATGACTTCTGGCCATCGGCTGAAGCAATCTATGATCAAAAATAGATATGTCATACCTTTGGAGACCAGTAGAGGGCCAACGATGTCGATGTATAGGCTGTTGAACCAGGAATCTGGGGGTTGTCGACGTGTGAGTGGAGCATGGGCGTGCTGGTGAATTTTAGAAGATTGGCATGTGTGACACTCTTGGCACCATCTAAAAATGTTGCATTTCAGGCCATGCCAGACGAAGTGGGATGAGACGGCACGTTGTGGTGGCTGACAGCTGGAATGGCCGAGTCCATGCATTGCATCGAATACACGCAGAGTCCGCTGCTTAGGGATTATGGGATGAGTTCTACTTGTGGAGACATCGCCCAGGAGGGTGAAGTCGTCGAAGGGGACATCTTCGAGGATGAGGTTGGTGATGGCAGTCCTGTAATCATTGACCTCGGTGGATGACCGTTGCGCAGTTGCAAATTGCCGGAAATCGACGGTGGGAGAGATGATGGGACGGCATTGGCTATTGGAGCGCGAGATATGGCATTGGCAACTACTTTGTTGCCGATGCACAAGAAGAACGAAGAGGGGTGACTCAGTTCAGAGACACCAAAGATGCACTTGGCACAGTTATTGACCATTCCGTTGTTTGATAGGAGCTGGAAAACTTGGCGGAGGTGGTTGATGTGCTCAGCAACTGTTCAATTGGCTACCAGGATGTCATTGAGGTAGGCAAACACGAATGGGATATCACATAGGTTGCCATCTATGAGCTGTTGAAACGCCTGGATGGCGTTTTTATGCCCAAATGGCATTCTGAGGAACTCTCAAAGACTGAAGGGAGTGATAATCACTGTCTTCCGGGTATCTTTGGTTGCCATGGGGATCTGATGGTATCCCAGTATCAAATCGATCTTGGAGAAGACCAACATACCCTCCAGGTGACTGTTGAAATCTTGAATGTGTGGTAGGGGGTATCGGTCTTCAACAGTGGCGTTGTTGAGCCGGCGGTAGTTACTGCAGGACTGCCAACCACCACCTGGTTTAGGGGTACTATGTAGTGGGGAGGGTCATGGTGAGTTCGAACATCAGATTATTCTGTGTTCTTCCATCTTAGCAAACTCAGCCTTGGCATCCGTGACTATCTCAGAGATGAGCCGACGGGTGCGCGTGTGTAGAGGAGGTCCCTCACTAATGATGTGGTGCTCCACACCATGTTTGTTGGCTGCAGTCGTCTCGAATCTTGGGATTAGGAGTTCCAGAAACCCATAGAGGAGCTGCTAGCAGGGTCTGGCGTGGTTGATGTGGATTTCAGCGATAGCAGATGGTGACAAGCGATCTTTTTCAGGATCGCTTTAAAGTTCGACATATTCATACAGATATACATATTAAAGATCTCCCTGCAAGGTTGATGGTGCTGAGGATCAGAGAAGTAACATTGACTACGTGGAACTCCTGCGTGAAGACACGGACATGGCCCTTGCCAAGGTGGAGGTTGATCATCCTTTTACCCCAAGTGGCAATCAGAATGCCATTGACAGCAACCAACGGTGCAGTGGGGTAGGTGCATTTGTCATTGTCCATGGTGGGGGAAACCGAAACTTCGGCTCCGCAATCCACTAGTATGGTGGCCGACTGCTGCCACATAAACCATCAATGTCTAATAAAAATAATCGGTTAAAAAATCAATAAAAAAAATTCAATAAAAAAAATTTCAATAAAAAATTTCAATAAAACATTTCAATAAAAAATTAAATAAAAAAAATTTCAATAAAAAAAATTAAAAAAAAATTCAATAAAAAAAATTCAATAAAAAAATTCAATAAAAAAAATTTCAATAAAAAAAATTACAAAAAAATTAAATAAAAAAATTCAATAAAAAAAATTCAATAAAAAAATATGTTAAATTTTTTTCTTAAACCCACCGTGGCCTACAGCTGCCAGGTATTCATTTAATACTAACCACTGCAGTTATATTATACTGTATAGGTGGCAGTACTCGGCCACAGCGAAATAGAAAAAAAAATTGCAAAGTAAAATTGAATTCACACGTGGCCGACTGCTGCCAAATACTTTCAAACACATGGAAACATGGCCTACAGCTGCCAAAATGTGTATTTCCTGCAGTATCATTAACTAACATACTGTTTTGCTGTACCGGTAGGCTTCCAGTATCCTGTAGTTCGAGATTAGTTTCAGTATTCCGGTACTGAAATTCAAGCTACGAGCCTACATCAGTAGGCCTACATACAAATCTTGTAGGTACAATGCGGCAGCAGTGATCAGGCCCGGGAGGTAGGTAATTTAAGGGTTTCTGCTAATAATGGCATGGAATAGTGATTATGGTTTAAAATTAAGATTAAGGAAAGAAAAGTCCGGAGTTCTGTGAAATCGAAAACCGAGACACCGAATGAAATTCTTGTTTTACGGCTGAGTTCTGTCCCATCCGGTAAGATGAAGAAGTACGAACCATTGGATACTCGCGAATTTGTACCGTTTACTTACGACGAACTTACTATCCCGAATATTAAGACTGCTTGCGAGAACTTTTATAACCAGTCAAAGAATACATGTGATGTTCTGGCTAGCGATCGTGGACCATCTTGTTTTAACATGGCACAGCTTGGAGTTGGTGGCAAGAAAACCCCAGTTTATCTTGTAAAAACAGGCATGCTGTCTATCATTGGGACACTCAAGGGAGGTTTCGGTTGCAAAATTGAGTTTATTTATTAACGCGCTCGCATTCAATCGTTTTGTATTTACAAATCACGGGCAGTTATGATAATGAAATGTGGACAATAAAAGCACTAATAAATAACATAATATATTTCGATAACGTAGTAAAAATATTGATAAAATAAGGGGAGGGGAATTGAATGAAACATTTACTTCGAGTGTATGTGGTTACAAATATCAGTAGAAATAAAGTGTTATCAAAGTAAATGAAATGGGACGAATGAAAAGGCGTGCAAGCGAGCGGACGGGGAGCGAGCGAGTGAGCGAGTGGTAAAAAACAATTTGTGACAACCGGTGGAGAAAATAGGAAGACTGACGAAATTGCTCAGAATGAAGTATATAATGGTAAATTATTACATCGCGAGGTGATAACAGGAGGTCAAGATGCTGAATGGAGGGGGTCAGGCCTAAAACATGAGGTTTGCATTGATGTAACACATGACGGACATACTAGGGCTAACAAATTAGTAGATTCGACCAATGAATGTGCAGAGATTCAATAATTCTGTTTGAGGTTGATGGGCATTGTGAAGGGTTACTATTATTAATTATATAATATAATGTCAGTATATATCGAGAGGGGGGTGGTTATATGAATGAACATGTGGCAGCCCGCTTTAACCTGGGGCCACTTACAGTACTTGATAATGTTAGTGGGACTGAGGGGGGGCTTGTTAAGTGAATGATAAGTGGAATCTCGTTGCAACTCGAGTCCACGTACTGTACAAAATGATCATGTTAGTAAGACAAGACTTGGGGGGTTTATTATATGAATGAAATGTGGAATCCCGCTGTAACCCGAGTCCACGTACTGTACGAATGATTATGTTAGTAAGATGGATGGGTGTGTAGTACGTATTTTGATAATTTAAATGGTCAGATTATATTGAGGGTGCCGCACCAAGTCAAGGAATTTTGTTAGTTTCTGCTATAGATAGACTGTGTAAAAGCTTTTGCGTCATTAACCGGTTATTTTCCCTTAAAGTACTCTGTAGTTGGTTTGCCAGGCATAAAAAGGCCGTGTCCTTGCTGTACTGGTGTTTTAGAGGACATAAAAGTCATTTCTTCTGTATTTGAACTGTACTTGTACTTTAGAGGACATAATCTGCAATTTCATGACGTAAAAAGCTCGATACTCTTGAAAACAGTGTCGCTACCATGACGACGGCTAACGGCTGATATTGCCACGTTGCAGCTTTCTGTATCTGCCAATAGGATTTGAGTTGGCTTTGATTTTGACCTATCACAGAGCTACTGAACTGAATTTTCCTATCTCAATGCTCATCCTCTGTGTTGGACGGGAGCTTCGTGGAATAAGGGTAGCTGGTATTCTTATAGTTATTCTTATCAGTGTTGTTAGTGATTCTAAGCCAGGAAGAACGGCTTTAGAGTATTTTGTGCTTTTCTGCTTTAGCCTTACACTAGTAGGCTTAATTATAAGGACATATATCCTTTATCGACCTGCATAACATCCATAAATGCGGCATACCATACAAAATCATTTATACCTTAACTTTACTGATTTTGCTGTCTGTTATTCATTATATTTGTTGATGAATTATTATATTGGAATAACGAGAAATAACCCCGAAAACCCAATATTCTTGATATACCGAAGGTAAGAGAGAAGGGTTACATATAACGATTGTGACTTATGTTAAAGTGGTTTGAAGTGAATCTAATGTTATTTGATATACCCTACATGAGCCAGTCTGTGTTCCTTTTATATGTGACTAAAATCAGTGAAGATCGGCAGATTAGTGTGCAGTATTGTGCAGCATTGTGTATGAGTGAAACTGATAAAGAAGCATTTCCTAAAGAATGCGACATATATGTGAATTATAACTGAGCCATATCGTTGTGAGTAGTTTAAGTCATAACTCTGTTTATATAGATAGAGCGCCACGTCCTAAAGGAACTGTTAATATTCCCCGAAGGTGAATAATATTGTCAGAGATTATATAATACTGTCAGTCGAATAATACATTAGGCTTACATAGCAATACGATTAAGCTGTCGAAATCAATCTCCCGGGTATATCCAACGGGTGAATGATCGCGCACAGATTGGTTTCAACTAGTGTAGTGAATTAAATACTTGTCAGAGGCTAAAGCGATTTATTATCTAGAAGACATCCTAATTTGGCGGGTTAAACTGCCAAAGGTCTGAAAGCGCGAACAATAAAGGATATTGCTTCTGTATTGCAGTAGGCAATAAAGCTGAAGTACCGGCAACCGGTACCCAGTAGGCCTGACTACCTAACCACCCGGACCGGTACCTACAGCAGTACAGGTACAGCAGTATTATTCGATTTTGATAGTTATATACCGGTAGGCCTTAATAATTAATCAGGGACTGCAGCCCTGGTTTTTTATTGAGATTTTTACTTATTTCTGTCAAGTTTTATTTATTTGTAGGCCAGTATTGAACAGAAGGCGTGTATGCCTGATCAGATTGTACAGACAATTTGTAGGCTGAGCTGTTGTCTGATTGTTGTTAAGTCTGAACGGATTGCAGTGTGTGTAGATCATCTGTCCGATAAAGAACGGTTAGGAAGTAGGGGCAGCAAAAGCTGTAAGGTAAACCCCCAATTAAAGAATAAGTCGTACTACTGGGTTAGAACGCATACTGCCTAATCATTTCGGAGTCTGCATGTCCTGTAGTTTATTTAGGCTTGAGAGTAGTCTGCCATCGTTTAGTCTGTACTTTGTTTGTGTAAGTCCGTACAGGTAGCGTATAATATTTATTTAGATAATTTGTAGGCTGGATAGTTGTCTGGCTGTTATTAGGTCTGAACGGATTGTAGTGTGTGTAGAGCCTCTGTCCGATTAAGTACGGTTAGGAAGTAGGGGCAGCAAATGCTGTAAGGTAAACCCCCAATTAAAGAATAAGTCGTACTACTGGGTTAGAACGCATACTGCCTAATCATTTCGGAGTCTACATATACCGTAGTTTGTTTAGGCTTGATGGTAGTCTGTCGGTATTTGGTCTGCATTTTGTTTGAGTAGTTTGTACGCGTAGCGTAATATTTATTATTCAGAGTTTATGCGATTATTCGCAACATTCATATTCCCCAAGTTTGTTCCTACAGTAATTGTGTTTGTTATACATACCGTTATAGTTAAATTAACCCCGGTACTACACGGGCTGCTTGGCGTAGGTAAAGACTGGTGATTTTGTGCACTGGTCACTCCAGCAGATGCCGTGGTTCTTTTAGCTGTTCAAGTATATTTAACTACTGATTATCTGTTGTACAAGTACTCGTACCTAATTTAGGGTTTAGTGTACAGTGCTTTCCGAAAGTAATTAGTGTAGGCATTATATTTGTGTTGTAAAGTGGTTAATAGGCACGTTCGATTAGCTCTATTAACTTCTAGGTAGGAACACTCCGTGATACATAACGTAGAACCTATAGCGATACGGCTATAGGTCGTCAGGCGGTGGTATTTTCCTATCTGGACAACGCAGTGTATTTACTACTACTTATTATTTTCAAATACCGTAGTACCCTGTCCGTTGTAATAACCAGATTTCTAACCCTTTGTTAGGCTGGTTTGTAGACTTCTTGTAAAATTACCCTAAAAATTCGTATTTTGGTGTTTTTGTAAAATTTTGTGTTTATTTAGAGATTGTAATCTCAACCCGAATCGTACGTAGTTTGTAGTAGTAAGTAACTTAGGTAAATTAGAATTATTTGTTTTAGTGTCCTATAAGTAACACTTCACTGAAAGCACACCGCTTTGTGTAGTGATTACTCCCCAGAAATAATAACATTTATTTCAAATATTGACAAACCCATTAAAACGGGTATATATATATTATAAATCAAATCTAACGATTTATAAATCGTAGGCCTACCATACAACCATTAGGTCTCAATATCAGTTGGATTACTGCTCAAATAACGGTAATAAAGTAAGTAAAGTAACCAAGTAACCCAAAAATTCAGAAATTCAATTATTTAAAATAATTGACATACCGGTATTTGCAATAGGCTTATTATCTTTATTTCTATAAATTTAGGCTGAAATTATACCGGTACTTGTAATTAATTCTAGTCCCGAATTATATATACTACAAACTGTAAGCTGTATACCGGTATTCCCGATAGGCCTATTATATATTTATATATATTTGTGCTAAAATTATACCGGTATTATGTGATAAACTTAGTCTGTAATAATACTTATATATACTATAAGCATACCGGTATACTAATATTATATATATATCACGCTACACTGAGTAGCAGTATCGGTAATTAATTACTAGGCTAACAGTGATACTGAATTACTAGACTTGCTTTAACTGTAATATAGCAGTAGGCATTCAACTGTACCATCAAACATGTCTGACACAACCCAATCACTGTCGGATAGTCTCCTAGATAGTGTTAGAATGACTGTTAGACAGTGTCTTAAAAAGATCAGTGACCCAGATCCAAGTATAGAACATCCTAGATCCAAGTCGAAGTCACCTCCTGCTGTAAGAAAGGCCATCCCTACTGTAGTAATCTCAGACCCTAGGCTAGTCCAACATCGTAGGTCTATCATCGGCACTCGGGCCCAAGTCAAGCGGGATCAAGAAGCAGCTGTCAAACAGCAGCAACATCCTAGCCAAGAACCTAGTTTTCAGCGGCCTGATAGCTCCAGTAGTTCGGATACTGATGAGCGGACGCCCGAACGCGGAGCGAAGATGGTGGATAAAGTTTATGATGAGCGGCCAACCTATGAAGAATCAACCGACGCCACTTTTTCTCAAGAAGAAAGCGAAGTGACAGCAGAGAAACCGCGAAAGAGAGATGCCATTGACATCTATCTGTCAGACTATCAACGCTTTGTAGGGGACGAAGAGTTGAGGAGAAGGCTGGAGGGGCTTAGCCCTAATAGTGAAGGAACCAAGCTTGTGCTGGACGCAATCGATGCGGAAATGTTAGCGGCGAACCAAGCTAAATTTGATGAACAACTCCGCATCACACGAGTCCAGGAAGAACAAGTAAGGAAAAAACGTATAGAAGACAGAAAGACAGCAGCAGCGGCAGTGGCAGCGGCAGAAGCGGAAAGAAAGGCAGCAGAGGCAGCGGCAGAGGCAAAAGCGGCAGCTGCAGCAATAAAAGCGGCAGCGGCAGAGGCAAAAGTGGCAGCTGCAGCCGTAGAAGCGGAAAGGAAAGCGGCAGCGGCAGAAGCGGAAAGAAAGATAGCAGTGGCAGAAGCAGAACGGAGGGCATCTGAAGAGACAACCCAACTAGAGTTGGAAAATCTTCAAGAGAGGCAAGATAACTTTAATAAACAGTTAACAGCTAGTAATATGCAGATGATGAATCGATCTACTCCCAAACGACAAGGTTATACATCATCTGAGGAAGGCGATACCACCGACACTGAAGGCGGAGGAAATCGATCTCGCCTAAGCAGACGTAAAAGAACATTACACCGTCAGAAATTGCCTGATTTGCCTCCAGCTGTTAGAAGGCAACTAAATAGCACCAACTTAGGCAGTACAGAACCCACAGACCAAATAATTAAAATAGAAAGACTCCCTACTATAGTAGATGAGCCTGAAATAATTAGGCCTGTTCTCGAAATCACCCCTTCGGTGATAGACACACCTGTGCTCCCTGAAGTTACCTCTAAATTCCCTCTGCATAGCACTAAGCTACCTGTGCCCCGTAGAACTGCCCAGGAGACAGTTCAGGTCCTGGACCCCGAGCGAGATATTCATAATTTGTCGCCCGTTGTCCCTCGTCCGCCCGCTACAACGTTGGCGACTCCCGCTTCGGCGGTCGAATGGGTGGACGAGAGACGGCGGGGGATGGATCTCCTGCTTGGGCAGATGCAGGAGACTGTTCAGCAATTTAAGGGCACAGTAAGGGAAAGTAGACTAGAGTTGCAAGAAGTGCAGCAAAGTATCGCGCTAGAGCGCGATAAATTAGTAAATACACAAAGGGGTATACCACCACCCCCTGTAACAATGTGTCATCCTGTTAGGTCTGAAGTATCTCATGCGCAAGGTGTGGAGCCTACACGCATCTATACTGCTAGCGAAGTAGAAACTCCTATAGTGAACCCTATTAAGGGTAATTATAAACCTGTTGATAATGATATTCCCTATAGACCGGATCATAATCCGAGAAATTTATATACCGATAACTCGATATTAAATAACACGATGGCCCAAGAAAGTTTTACGCGTCAAATGGCTAGAACCGAAGCCCGGCAAGCGGTAAAGGTGGGAGAGATCGTCAAGTTCAATGGAGATGAGATGAAATGGTTACCTTTTAATGAATATTACAAAGGTAACATACAGAACTCTGTGCTATCTAATGGAGAGAAACTTAGATTCCTCATCGAGTGCTTGGAAGGATCTCCCAAGTCAATGGCGTTAAAATTTATTGGACATCCAGATGGATTAAGACAAGTTTGGGATACACTAAACATCAGGTATGGTAATAGGACTAACATAGCTAGGTATTTATATGCGAAATTAATGGCGCCCCGAAAGTTTCTTAGCAGCGGGATTATAGAGTTTTCCGATGAGATTCAGGAGATCTGTAGACAACTAGATTGGTTAGGTAAGTCTCATGAATACCAGAATTCTATGGTTGTAGGAGCCTTAGCATCTACTTTGCCCAAGGGTGGAGTAGGTACACGCTGGGACAAGAAAGTGTTGTACATGAATGAACAACAACGACGAAGTCCTACCATGGCTGATCTCATGTCTTTCTTAGATAGAGAAGTGAAATTACAGCTCCTAAGGCAGTCCAGAGAGAAGACATTGGAAAACAAGGTAAGTGAGAAACCCGTTTCTAGGAGAAGGGTAACACCAGTATGTTATACCGACGACGGTGAAAGCCAAACCTCTCAAGGAGAGGACAGCGGGAAAGACACTGACAGATCTTATTATGTCAATAAAATGCCTAAAGATCAGGTAAGTAAATCCGAGTCTCGACCCAATGACAGAAGGGAACCGGTACAAAAAACCCTTCCTACGTCTCCTAAAAGAATTCAGGTGAGAAAGCCCGAGGAAAGAACAAGTGCGCACCACATAGCACAGGTTAAAGTAAGTAACATCAAGCCGAAATGTGTGCTGTGCGACGGGCCCCACCGTTTAAATGCGTGTGATAAATTCCTGAAAAATCACTAAAGGATAGACGTGAAGTCATGTGGGATAAGCGGTTGTGTTATAATTGCCTCAGACGAGGACACCAACGGCGAACCTGTAACTCCGACGCAAGGTGTGCAAAGTGCGGCGCAAAACATCATATCTTGTTGCACACGGAATTCGAACGAAACAGCCCGAGTCAGGTAAGTGAGTCCGAACTACATGTCCAATTCAGTGATGTGAACGACACTGATCAATCTGAGATGGAAGGATTCTATACGGACGAGTTCTCCGACCAAAACGAATCCTGTTACCTAATAAACACCACCGCAGTGTATCGAGCACTCGTGTATGAGAAAGACACAGACAGCGACCTTACCTTAACTACTTCCGATCAACAACCATCTTGGAAAGCGCCAACTTCCAATATAGGAATCCGAGAATTTCCTGTAGTCCAGTTACGGGTCCACGGACCTCAGAAGAGCTATATAGTGAACGCCCTCCTGGACTCCGGTAGCACAGGAACATTCATCGATAAAGAACTAGCCGAAGTCATCTTTGCTGGACAACCCAAGTTCCGAACCAAGCTAAACATGTCAGGGATCATGCAGGTTTGGAATTCTACTGTAGCTGCCGACTATTATATAGGTGAGTTGTCCACCCCACAGGATAAACTAGGAGAATACAGTATAAGGTCAGTGAAAATGGTGGCTATAAAGAACTTCGCTACTAATCAAGCAGACCTTTATAATTGGGACGAGGATGAGAGCATCCAACATCTTAACATACTTCGATTCCAGACTGATTATCCTGGAGTGCAAATACTCATCGGCCAAAACGCGCATGAGGCGCTGGAGACATTAGAGAAACGACCTGCTCAACCACAGCCACTACAGACCTATGCGGTAAGAACTAGAGTAGGTTGGTACCTTACTGGACCTTCCCGTAGAACGCTCAGGGAAAGACTGCTTCAAGATCGAGTCTGCCAGGTGAGTGAATGGGAA
This sequence comes from Nemertoderma westbladi, assembly GCA_032718475.1. Lineage (NCBI taxonomy): Eukaryota > Metazoa > Xenacoelomorpha > Nemertodermatida > Nemertodermatidae > Nemertoderma > Nemertoderma westbladi. Next base: position 29,112 of record JAUCBJ010000493.1, on the reverse strand, counting down.
GATGATACTAGTGAGGGAGATGACCCAACTGAGGGAACACCACACTCCTCAGATAATGACAATCTTAGCTCCAATGTAGATCAATGGAGATATTGCCCCAAGAAATTTAATCCAACTGACATCGCTTCCAGAGGAGCAACTCCTCAAGAACTGACAGATACTACAGACCGGTTAGGTGAACCCGACTTCCTGAGTAAGGAGGATGAATGGCCTCCCCATCTTACTCCAACTGAGATTAGACCAGCCAAGGGAGCGGAGAAAGTTAAACCTAAAACCCGGACGGGTGGAGCGGAGTTATTTGAACCCGGGATAGATCTGTCGGTATTACATATTGCCAGGGACGACGCCGTGGATCTGGACCTCCCCACTGCGAGTGGATCCTTCATGAAGATCAGAGAGAGCGATTGGAGCTCTGGAACATCAGACGTCTCGCAGGGACTCTCACCTCTCCTGCAGAGAGCGACGGACCACTATAGCTCCTGGAATCGGCTTTGTGACGCCGTCATATACTTTGAGCGATGTTTCTATCGTCACTATTCCAGGACGAAGAGGAAACCTGGAATTGTATTCAGGATGCAGCGACTCAATCACCCAGTCGGTCGTTTGTGTTTATCGGAAGGGAATGGAGGACTCTCCGGAAACTGTGGAAGGCAAGATTCTCTTCCCACGACCACCTCCCTAATCCTTCAAACATCTAGGGACTCCATAACGTAACAACATATGGAGTGGGTGTGTGACTCTATTATTTTATATTATTTTATTATTTTTATATTTATGTATGTATTACTATGTAATTCTATTATAATCGTTTTCTTTAATTTTATTCAGTAGAATGTTATTTTAGCGATTATTTAGTAGATTAGTGCAATATATATTCGCGTTTATTACTTAATTACGTATATATTATATTTAATGCGACGGCAAGAAATAATTCTTTTCCTTCTTCCTTACTGTCCGTATTACATTACAAATACGTAACTACAGTAAGATGAAATGTCCGTACTTATTAAAGTACAATAAAGCCACTACTATATTCAAGTATTATTGGTAGGCAGAGTATTAGGAATGCAAAGTTCAGATCCTCGTGTCTCGGCTAAACCAAGCTCTGGGTAGACCTTGGAAACGACTTGCCTCTTCACACTGACATTGCTTCGTGCGATATTGCTCTCATACCGTATATTAAATAATACATATAGTAGCGTGATGTCCCTTTAACAGTAGCGTATAACGCAAAATAAATCTGTTAAACCCTTTGACCATCTGTAATTCTAGTTGATTAAGATATCGCGGCACCCACCGATATACTTGAAAGACAAATTATAGAATCAGTGGTTAACGTCCCCAGACCAGTTCTGGAATAAATCGGTGCCCATCTCAAATATTAATTATTTAATATTTGCAAATCTAATAAGTCAAAATCTGTAAAATTCAGATCCTTTAACAATTCTAGTCAATTAAGATATCGTAGCATTTACCGATATTCTTAAAAAGACAATTTTCATAGAATTAAGGATCTTGTGTCCCCAGACATGTTCTAGAATCAAAATATGTCAATTTAATTATCAAATAATAAAATTTCAGGGAATAAATTTAAATTCATGCCTTTTAATGAATTTAATAAATTGCCATTCTTACGCAATTTATAACATTCCCAAAATTCCATAAATTAATAGATCAAGGGAGCGGAGATTTATCTTATTATGCGTAGGAGTGTGCGAAAGTCTCCCAAGCATAGTCAATAGCCGATAAAATTTATAAAGTCATGTATAAAACAGGACATTGACTATTAAAGAATTACTATTAAATAACATCCCAGATCTGTATGCATTGGAATTATCCTAATTCTACCGCTAGCTTTGCATAATGTCACCATAGCAACAACCACGCTAGAATTAGAATTGAGTTAAAAGAACAATAGAAAGCTTGTCCCATTGAATAGCATAGGGAATAAATAGTGCACTGATAGTATCCAAGGATACATAATAATACAGTGACATTCTGGAAGGCATTGACTAACGGACAAGTGACCCGAGTGTGTGTAATTTGTGACAAGTTGTGTGTGTGGTATTTGTGAGTTTATAGGCGAATGTTACTACTAAGGTGTGTTTACAGTAGCGAGTCGCAATTGTGAAAGTAACCCTAACTCTCCAGTAAGAACCTGAGGTGTATCTAAGCCTTTGGGACGGACAGTCGAGTGACTTGTACCGGTTGTCGTTGTCGTTGTGCGGCTACGTCGTTGGCGAAAGTACAGCGGCGACGACACATCGGTGCTGAGGATCTCGCACTGTCCGGGGGCTGATTGGGGTAGGCAGCGACGCTCGCTAGCCTAAATATAAACTCCTTATAATATGGATAAACTCATATATAGCAGATATGACGGAGTTGATAGAAGATGGTCTTGGTATCAGGGAGCGATATACTCTACTTTCAAGCGTTTGTTGATAGCTTGATACGCGGTGATACTAGTCCAACTGCTACGAAGGATGATGGTCGTTATATCGAACCTACGATTTCCTGGAAGTAACTTACGCGTGAATTGGACTATGGAAAATTCACCGCTCGCTACACGCATTGTAATGGTATGTATATGGACTTCTTAACTACTGGTCATCCTATCGATTTACACAATACGGACTATGTCGACTATATATCCTGCCCAGCGGAGTCGGAACCATAAACTGAAATTCGAATGCGAAAATTATATTCGAAATCGACTCGAAAGAAAAGACACTAAAGAAACAAATGGACGCGGTAACTCCTACGTATATTTGGAATTCTTGATAGAAGCATTGTAACAACCAATAAATATCACCCGCGTTTACCCTACCAGACGTGCGTCTTTGGTATTATTACGATAAATGCCCTAGACCCAACTAATAAACGGAAAGACATAAACATCCACGAAAACCGAAACTTGTTTGACGTATCACCTATGCTCACTCGGTTCGAACGATCCTGGAGTAAACCTACGATCAGAGTCCCGGAATACTCGGTCAAACCTCCTCATTCCTTAGTTGGACCTCAGACCTGTGATCCTGGTGGTGTCGCGGATCCTCGCGGACTGTATTCACTGTTCAAAGATCTAGTGCTACCCTAACAATTAATCGGTAACACTCCGACAGTGATTTATAGCTAGCCGCCCATCTTACCTAGCCGGATTGTGACGCGGACACCTAATATCACTATCCAACCGTATGGTCGTCCCCGTTTAACGCGATACAACCCTTCATCAAGGTGAAGGAGAGCGTTGTACAAAACGAGTTAAACACTATTCTATAAAGATCAAAAAAGAAATCTGCGTTTGTTCAGATAAACGTAAGTTGTGACAGTAAGTCCAATCGATAAACGAATTGGCCTTATCTCAGTTCGATTGGGAAATCTCGAATCTCTAAGAAGATATCAAGCTTAGAAAACCCTATTCTCTGCGAGAGTTTTGGACGAACGTATCTCATGACAAGCGGAGGAAAATCAGCTCGAGGAGAAGTATATCGAAATGGACGAGACTCCGACCGTAAACCCAAACCTTCTAATGCAATTGTATTGCACCCTTTACCCAGGAGTTATAGCCTTTCTAGTAAAGTGGCTCGCCCCAAAGAGAAAAGGACTCTTGCTAGCCTCAAAAACTGCATAAACGCCGTCTGCGTAAGAAAGACTAACTGTTTAGAGTATCTTTATATTTTAGAAACTGTGATTTGTTATATTTTATAGACTTAAATCCCATTTTCTGGGAGCGGTGTAAAAGCTTTTGCGTCATTAACCGGTTATTTTCCCTTAAAGTACTCTGTAGTTGGTTTGCCAGGCATAAAAAGGCCGTGTCCTTGCTGTACTGGTGTTTTAGAGGACATAAAAGTCATTTCTTCTGTATTTGAACTGTACTTGTACTTTAGAGGACATAATCTGCAATTTCATGACGTAAAAAGCTCGATACTCTTGAAAACAGTGTCGCTACCATGACGACGGCTAACGGCTGATATTGCCACGTTGCAGCTCTCTGTATCTGCCAATAGGATTTGAGTTGGCTTTGATTTTGACCTATCACAGAGCTACTGAACTGAATTTTCCTATCTCAATGCTCATCCTCTGTGTTGGACGGGAGCTTCGTGGAATAAGGGTAGCTGGTATTCTTATAGTTATTCTTATCAGTGTTGTTAGTGATTCTAAGCCAGGAAGAACGGCTTTAGAGTATTTTGTGCTTTTCTGCTTTAGCCTTACACTAGTAGGCTTAATTATAAGGACATATATCCTTTATCGACCTGCATAACATCCATAAATGCGGCATACCATACAAAATCATTTATACCTTAACTTTACTGATTTTGCTGTCGGTTATTCATTATATTTGTTGATGAATTATTATATTGGAATAACGAGAAATAACCCCGAAAACCCAATATTCTTGATATACCGAAGGTAAGAGAGAAGGGTTACATATAACGATTGTGACTTATGTTAAAGTGGTTTGAAGTGAATCTAATGTTATTTGATATACCCTACATGAGCCAGTCTGTGTTCCTTTTATATGTGACTAAAATCAGTGAAGATCGGCAGATTAGTGTGCAGTATTGTGCAGCATTGTGTATGAGTGAAACTGATAAAGAAGCATTTCCTAAAGAATGCGACATATATGTGAATTATAACTGAGCCATATCGTTGTGAGTAGTTTAAGTCATAACTCTGTTTATATAGATAGAGCGCCACGTCCTAAAGGAACTGTTAATATTCCCCGAAGGTGAATAATATTGTCAGAGATTATATAATACTGTCAGTCGAATAATACATTAGGCTTACATAGCAATACGATTAAGCTGTCGAAATCAATCTCCCGGGTATATCCAACGGGTGAATGATCGCGCACAGATTGGTTTCAACTAGTGTAGTGAATTAAATACTTGTCAGAGGCTAAAGCGATTTATTATCTAGAAGACATCCTAATTTGGCGGGTTAAACTGCCAAAGGTCTGAAAGCGCGAACAGACTGGTCAATCTACGGGAATGAAAGTCTAGTTTTTCGATATGTGTGTGTACAAATATGCAAACATGCGTACCTTTTGATTAAAATACCGGTGACAACAATGACATAATTTGGAGACGAAGTGAGTATTGCAATTTTGGGACAAAACGATAAATACACAACCGAGGCGAAAATAAGAGAGGACAGGGCGTCAAGTACTAGCACAATCAACTCACGTGTGGGTGGAGTTAGTAAGAAAGTGAAAGTAATTGAGAGGGTGAGGTCAAGTACTACCACAATCAACTCACGTGTGGAGTTAGTAAGAAAGTGAAAGTAATTGAGAGGGTGAGGTCAAGTACTAGCACTAACAACTCGCGATCGGAGTTAGTAAGAAAGTGAAGTAATTAACACAGAGTGAGAGAGAGAGAGTGAGAGAGAGACAGGGAGAGAGAGAGAGAAATCGATTAAAGGCGGGTAAAGCGAGTGAGGTAAAGTAAATCGAGTGATATAAAGTGAATGTTAAAGGAAATGTTAGAGCGTTGGTTGACACATGCAATACTGCAAAGTAGTAATCAATTCAATATACAGTCGCGAAATAACCTTAGGACAGGAGTTTGACTTCATAACTCTCAGCAGTAATAATTTTCTTGAATACGAATCTTGGAAACCATAAATAGCTAAGGGGAATGTTGAGTTCTGATAACCGCACAATTTATCGTGCCCATCCCCGGATACTAACCACAAAGGACCCTTTGAATTGAAAGCTCCAGTGCGGACCCGTTTACGGTTTTCTAGTCGTCGTTTTTCCAGCACATCCGGGTACTCTTCTCTCATTATTTCATATACAATATCACGAGGAACACATATATTGTAAACAGTGCGAAGCTTCAAATTCATGGCTCTATATCCTAAATGTTTTCCAGACCCTCCATCTCCTTCTTTAAAGCCTTGCGAATAGTTTGAATATCAACATTATAATTGATGTAACTGATTTCAAAAAACTTCAGACGCCGATCCAAACTTCTCATTGACCAATGATACTGACCAAATTTAGATTTTGCTGCAGGCAGCAACTCTTTTCTAGACCAATTTTGCGTAACAGCTTCACTGAGAAATGATTTTAAACCATAATCACTATTCCATGCCATTATTAGCAGAAACCCTTAAATTACCTACCGTCCCGGGCCTGATCACTGCTGCCGCATTGTACCTACAAGATTTGTATGTAGGCCTACTGATGTAGGCTCGTAGCTTGAATTTCAGTACCGGAATACTGAAACTAATCTCGAACTACAGGATACTGGAAGCCTACCGGTACAGCAAAACAGTATGTTAGTTAATGATACTGCAGGAAATACACATTTTGGCAGCTGTAGGCCATGTTTCCATGTGTTTGAAAGTATTTGGCAGCAGTCGGCCACGTGTGAATTCAATTTTACTTTGCAATTTTTTTTTCTATTTCGCTGTGGCCGAGTACTGCCACCTATACAGTATAATATAACTGCAGTGGTTAGTATTAAATGAATACCTGGCAGCTGTAGGCCACGGTGGGTTTAAGAAAAAAATGTAACATATTTTTTTATTGAATTTTTTTTATTGAATTTTTTTATTGAATTTTTTTGTAATTTTTTTTATTGAAATTTTTTTTATTGAATTTTTTTATTGAATTTTTTTTTATTGAATTTTTTTTTATTGAATTTTTTTTTAATTTTTTTTATTGAAATTTTTTTTATTTAATTTTTTATTGAAATTTTTTATTGAAATTTTTTTTATTGAATTTTTTTATTGATTTTTTAACCGATTATTTTTATTAGACATTGATGGTTTATGTGGCAGCAGTCGGCCACCATACACTAGGTAAGTTTGGCCACTGCGATGATCCGACACAGTCATAGTTATTTTTGCATTCTGGCCGGCTGCTGAGATGTTTAGTGGTTGGCCCTGGCATTTCCCGAACCATGAGTCAAGGATGTTGGGGAGGGGAGAAGGTGACTAAGTCAGCAATCTCTGTAGTTGCAATTTCATGCAGCATTGCCAAACTTCTTATGGAAGAAGCAGAGATAGTAGAGACAGAGGTAGGAGTCTGCGCAGCTCTGGGAGCATTTTTTATTCTCACCTTGGCGATTCCAATGTTGACAGGGTCATTACAGGTTGCCTCCATGATGCGGTCGGTGTTGGTGGCTAGAACATCGAGGTCGAAGGTGTTCGAACTGGCAAGGATGCGTCAGACTTCGGACGGGTGTTGGGAGAGAAATAACACCCAGAAGAGTGTCTCCGGATCGGCATTGAGGGACCTCATGTAGCGAAGGAAGCTGGATGGTTTGTGGTCTCTGAGTCCAGAAAGTGAAAGAAGTTCATTGTCTTTCTGGGCCTGAATCTTACTGAAAGAGGCAATGAGGGCATGTTTCAAGGTACCATACTGGTCTCTGGCCAATGGATTGAGTAGGATGGGCCCGACTTCCTTAGCTGTTACATTGTCCAGGGCAGTGACCACAGACGGCAGTAATAAAATTCCACAGTGTACTTTTGTTGAGTCCATGGTGATGCTGTGGGTGACGAACTGTGACTCAACTTGGGAGAACCAGATCTCTGGGTTCTCAGTCCAGCACGTGGGCAGTTTTATTGAAACTGTGTTAATTGCGTTGCCAGAGTTGCTTTCAGTGCCAGTACCAGTAGCAGCAGGAAGAAGTATATGTAAGGCCATGGCCAGGGCAGCGATATCTTCGGCAGCAAGAGGCATTTTAAGGTAGGCAGGTAGGTAGAGAATCGATTTCGGGTTGGGTCACCAGTTTAGCAACAAGCTAAATTATTATAAACATAATGTATAGGCCTGTAGGCCTATCCAGTTATCAATGTAATGTCAAATGCAATAACAGAATAGTGGAGTATTCTTGTTGCTGCATTCATGAATTCTGCCTTTAAATTACTTATTTTACTAATTTTAAGCTCAAAACACCATTTTATATTGATAAAGTTGATTACGATATAATATAGACTATTTTGGTTAAATTATGCTTTACTAAAGGGTTTTGACGCCATCTAGTGCCATTATCTGCATATCCAGCTTGTATTAAGGTTTGTATACGGCTTGTATAAGGATCCAACTTATTGGCTATGCTCCTTACTGATAAGCTGATATATAAGTACGATTAGTTCTGTGGTTTATTCACTCTTTTTGTTATTGTTGGACAGAAGAACTCGCATTGCCCATGCAGAGGCACTGATCCCCGGTCAGGTTTAATTGACTGGTGGTTATTACAGGCCTAAGGTATAAACTTAAAGAGTTAATAATTGAATTATAATTATTTATCGTTATATTGGATATTCTACCGGTAAATTCAATTTGTCATTATTATTTGCTTAATATATCGCCGATATTACAGAATCAAGGTTTACACGAGCCACAACAGGTGGGTTGCTGTAACTAAGTATCAGTGATAATCTGGACAATTGTATCAGATTTGTATATTGTTATACCTCTGACTTACTAAATAATTAATATATGGCGATATTTCAGACCATTATTATAAGCAAAGCTCTTATTATTAGTTACATCACGATTGAGAGTTGTCACAAATTGAATACTGTAGCGATATCAAGACCAAAGACTTGTCACAATACGTTTCCTCTAAAGGGAAACACAATCACCAGACTTGAGTTCTTACAGAATTAATTAGGCAGTCATTTGCTTGTTATACTGTGTTGCCACACCCTCCCGGTATCATATCTCAGTTAAATACAATAGATAATCAAATACCGTATCGAACCAAATAAGATACTGCATACTAAGATATACTGACTGACAGTAAATAATTTGCCTGGCAACCAAGTCACAACAATAATAATATACTTTAATGTCCGTTTACTGTGTTACACCACAATAACAGTCAAACTGTCAACAGATGGGATATCATGGGAATGCTACACTTTAACTGTTTTAGAACGGTTAAGGGGAGGGACAAGGTGTGAGTGGTTAATTAAGCAGCTTGACCGCTGGCTTATATCACGCGTACAAAGTCGTGTAGGTTTAAAGTTAAGTGACAACTTGATGGGACAGTGGTTTGAGGGCAGGGTTAGGCCTAAACTATTGAGGGGGTTGAATTTTGTAACACAGTTAAGACCATTAACGCTAACAAAGGCGCAGTCTAACTTAGATATATAAGTATCTTTACTTTTGAATGTTATACCCCTTCCAAAATTTATGTTATCCATGCACAAATAACTAATATTAACCAGATTACAGTCAAAACAGAGTTGTTTTAGTTCATGACCTTTTAGTTTATGACCATTTTATTACATAAAATATAATCAAGCGTTCTGTAATGGTATGCACTAGAGTGAGATAAATCAGTACACAAATTACCGAGCCTAACATTGATGTCACCAATAAGTGTAAAAATTATTATCAGCACAAAATATACGACTTTGCACTTCTGCTAAAACTGATGGGTCTACATATATCTAGACTCAGATGGATTAATGTATGTATAAGAAGGAACCCAAAACATAATTAGGTATGTTTTTACAAGAAAGCCAAACTTGTTATGTACCCGAGTTGACTTTGGATATGAAATCAAGTAAATAATTTTTAGTTAGTATGGCTACACCTCCCCAGTAGCCCTGTTAAGGAACAATGAGACTATGGATAAGATAAAAACCTGGGACAGTTATCTTATAAGCAGTTTTCAGTTCCTGTAAACAAATAATATCATAGTTAACAAATACAGAAAGAACATTAGCTAATAAGTACTTTTCCTTAATACCATCAATTTTCCAAGATAAAATTCGTAGGGCTAAAAGAGTGCGATTGGCTGACAGTTAAAAAACCGGATTGAATCGGTCGATTATGTCATTGTTGCGGAATACAGCTTTATCTTTATTCGAATAGAATATATTTTGGTTTACGTTTTCAGGTATCTTCTTCTCTTCATCAACTACAGAGTATAGCCGCGTATACTCTATGGATTGCAGGATGGGTATCCTGTTTGATGTAGACGGTGCGGAGACCCTCATTGGGAGCCGACTTTCATTTAGAGGCAGCAGAGATGATTTTGCTCCTTGGGGGGCACCTTTACCTAGAGTTAGTAATATCGGCTGGGGGCGCTGTCCTACAGTCCTTTCAATACCAAGTCGCCTGACATAGAAATCGGGAACAACAACTTCAAGGGCGTTTAAAATATTCTTAGAAGAGGAGAAGTCCACTTCTGAATTGACGCTGCCGGATGGGTCCTCGGAAACTCCCATGATGGGGATGAAGATATTTGTAATTACGATATTTGGAATTACGCAACTGACGGTCCAACTGTTCGGAAAAGGCGATCTGGTTGGCTAAAGCAGATTTCAAAATGTTGACGTCGGTAGTCAGGGCATTTATTTTCTGTGTGTGAGCATTGGTTATGGATTTCAATTCCAAGTCGAGAGAATCGATCCGTTTAGTGAGTTCCTGTATATGGGCATTCAAATCGTTTATGGGAGTGCGAGCAAGTGTGATATCGTCGAAAAGTTGTGAGGCCCAGGGAAGGGTGCATTCCTGGAATGAGGGTTGCGATAGGGTGGCCTGGTGATTATCCCAAGTATCAAACAGGTTTAGCGGTGATTGAATATCGCTTGAGTAATAAAAGGGTGTAGTAGATGTCTGGGAAGAGGTTAAGTTTAGGTTCGAGATCGAATTCGGTCTCACCACGTAGTTGCCTGTGGAATTCGCATCTTTGCACTTTTTGCAAAGACCTCCTGGACAAAGTCTCGGTTGATGAACTCCACAGTTGGTGCAGTCATCCATATTAGATTAACGGAAGTCGTGAATTATGTAATCAGTTATGTATTTACTAATATCAATAGCAGAAGAAGCCAGTGTATATCATTATAATATTATTAATAACGGTATTTGCGGTACAGTACATACATACCAGTCAGCCCTACTAGATATTTCTTTAAGGTCCTATTGATAAATATAGAAACTACTGTTCTGTTACAATAATAGGCGAAATGTCCTTCATAGATTGACTAGTACATTAGTGGTTTGGAAATTCTACTGTGTAAGCATCTTTTACTACATTATCAGTTCTAAGTTTTTTCAGTCATTAGTTGATTCGCTTGCTTGTCCTGGGTTGACATTTGACATTGTGTTTCGGAATCTCCTTTATAAGTCCAGTCAGATCTTCTTAAAACTTCATTGCTTGTCCTGAATCTTGATACAGTGGTTGGACCGTAGTAACATTACAGTTCCCATCAAATATTGCAATCATAACCCTGGAATTTACAGATTCCATGTTGTTTAGGGTCTCAAGTGCCAATGGGCTTAGCAGAATTCCTACTCCACCAATTGATACATTGGCCGAATTTATTTCTATGTGGATGTTACAAACGTCCATCCATTTACAATGTATCAATTTTACAATACATGATGGCGGCGTCTCTAAGTTCTCACATCGCCGTCATGTACTGTACCAATAAAGTACGTGGTCTATGTCTAACTTTAAAACATCATAAAACATAATGTAGACCTAGGCTTATGCTTGGCAGCAGACTCATAGCTTCCCATAGCGCCGCCTCTGCTAGACTCACTCTCGCTATTATCTGAATACAGTGAATTGTATATCTAATGTAATGATCATGCTTTTGATAATTTCTTTGAAATCTTGACAACATGTTCTAGAATATGATATTTAAATAAGTAGCTAGGAATATGATCTAAACTTAAAGTCATCTACTGCAATTATATATCGTCTTGTCTACACTTATATACCAAATATAGTAATAAGTATGTACCACCAAACCACCTACTAAATGAGTACTAGTTTTAGTGGTGTATGCATACTTCTAGCTAGTTCATGCCAAATTTCTTTTTTGAAAAATGATCTTTAACATAATACCGGAGCGGAACCTATATTATATATTATTTATATATTATAATATATTATTATAATATACCTGTATTAGGTACTTTTTAACTTTACACCCCCCCCCCCCCCCCCCCCCGCCCAACCACTCAGATTTTTTGCATGTCTATTTTTTGCCGTTTTTTCTATTGGATGTTGTTCCCCAACACTTCATGAATTCATTTTTAAAAAAAATTTGTTCTAGAACACTAGCTATTATTGCTATTTAGGCATAGTTCTGAAATATCAATGTTCTCACGTTTTGTTTTTATAATTTAAAAAAATACTTAGCTAGTAAAAAAAAACACTAGCAACCTTAATAAATAATATCTTGTAAATGTTCACGAACACTTAACCAACCAATAACAAAAATATAAAAATATAATATACCGTATATTTAAAATTTCAAAAAATACTAGCTAGTAAAAAAAAACAATAGCTACCATGAAAAAAATATATCTATTAAAAATGTTCTAGAGATATATGTTCTAATAGATATTTAAATACAGTTTTCTAGAATATATAATTCTATAGTAACAGCGCAAAAAATGTCAAATTACCAAATAAACAAATATTATACGGTATTTGCTAAAGTCGGTAGCTATAAACAGGGCTGGTACTAGTGTGTTTTGTGCACATGCACACCGCCCCCCCCCCCCCTCAAATTTTTTATACTAGCTAGTTTATGTTACTTTTTGTTCTTTAATGTTCTAGAACATATTGTCTATTAATTTTTCTTATTAATTTTGTTCTAGAACAAATAATTGTTGTTCTAGAACAAAATTAATTAATTAGTTTTTTTTGAAGTTATCAAAGCTAGTTTTTTTTTATTTTATTTTTTTAATGTTCTAGAACATTTTGTCTATTCATTTTCGTAAAAAGTAATGTTCTAAAACAAATATTTTTTGTTCTAGAACATTAAAAAATATGTTATTTTGTGGTGTTTTTTTATTTGATTAGTACCGGTAAGTGTTAAAAACAATTACTAACAACTATAAATTTTCATTGTAGCTAGTGAGTTTTATTAAATATGTGATATTACAAATATAACACAAAATAAAAAATTAACAAAATTTACAAATTAGCTTGTTTTTTTGTTGTTTTTTTGTTCTAGAACAAATAATATTTGTTCCAGAACAAAATTTTTATATTTAAATGAATAGATAATATGCTCTAGAACATTTTTTTTTAAAAGAAAACAAAAATTAGCTAGTTTAAAAAATTTATACAAAGATAACATACAATAAAAAAATAAAAATATAAACAAATTAGCTTGTTTTTTTCTATTTTTTATATTCTAATTTTTATATTAAATGAATAGACAATAAGTTCTAGAATGGGTTTGAAAAAAAGTAACAAAAACTAGCTAGTATAAAAAATTTGAGGGGGTGTGTGCACAAAACACACTAGTACCAACACAGCTATTAACAATAGATAGTGTTCTAGAACAAATGTTTTTTTCAACAGAGGCAACAAGTGTTGGGGAACATTCCAATTGACAAAAATTCACAAAATAGTGAGTGGAATAATCTGTGGGGTGGGGGATTAAAGTAAAAAAGTACCGCTGTCTGTGTTGCTGGTACCAGACTAGTTGTGATAATATATACTGACCTGATTATGTAATACTAATAATAATATATTATATACTTTATTGTGTTGATACCCATCGGGATCCAACCCTCACCACTTTGGCGCTAGAACAAAAATGATTTGTTCTAGAACTATTTTTCCCAGTTCTGATTAGCGAAGATGTTCTAGAACATTATTGAAAAGTAAAAATAGTACATTAATTTTGTATTATTTTTTAAATTGTTCTAGAACAAAAATATTTTTTCTAGAACATTTATTAATTTTTATAAATTAGCTAACATTTTCAGGAACATGTTCATAAAAAGGAATAGAAAAAACTAGCTAGTAAAAATATTTTAGAGGAGTGTACCTATATATAACACACTAGTACTAAGTACTACAAAACTTAACTGCTTGGTCTACATTTTGGAATAATTAATAATAATCCGTATCGACAACCAGATGAAAACAAAGCAACAATACAATTGATTCTTAGCTCTGCTATGTAGGGAAGATTCTACTGGACTTATCATAAATATATAAATTATTGTCTTAAATAATACTCAATGCAAAATGCCTCGTAAAATAAAGGAAGTTGAAGAAAAGCGCCTTCTTCCACAAGTAACTACCGGTACCAATGAAAAAATTACAGATGCAATTCGGAAACAGGAACAACTTCTCCACGATCTGTCAGATGATTCACTATTCTTTGTATTCTCCCCCGATCTTGCTAAAAACAATGGGTTAGGGGAGTATAATCTCAATGAGGGTCCACTGTATGAGTATGAGTTAGTGCCTGATGCGTTGATAGGGGAAAACGATAGAAGTAGCATGTTCATGTTTGAGAAAAAGTCTGAGTTTGTCAAGTGGTTATTTTCTTTGGGTAAATTCCCTATCACGGTTTATCGCACCAAACGTTTTGTTGAATCGTTTATTGGACGACAATATGGCGGTGGGCTTTCCATCTTTGGGGAAGGTGAATACAAATTTCGAATTAACATACATGCTGCTGAGAAAAATGATGTTGACATATTGACCTCATTCTTTTTTCAATACATGAACATAGACGAATCCAAACGGGTAAGTTATTTATTATTTAACCCTATTAAATATAGTTTATACATATGGTTTAACCCTAAAAAATATAGGGGGGTTCAATATGACCCTATCCCGTGGTTTTTTGTTATAACTCTAAAACAAACGCAGTTGGCAATCTGAAATTTGATGACTTTTCCTAAAAAACTATTGTCTTCGTAATAGTGAAAACCGTTTTCAAAAATATTTGGAAGTTTTCGAGTTATAGCACCATTTTTTAAACCTACTTTAGGAACATTTTTGGAGACGATTTTTGAAAATTACATTTTATGAAATATGATTTGTAACATCTCTATTTTTGATTTACTCCGGTTTTTTTGTGTTTGCAATTAGAAGGTATTCATATAATTAAATTTCGAAATTTCAAACTTGTTTTTTCGGCGGGTGATAAATTTTGGGGCCAGCACCAAATTTTGAAATATGTCAATTTTGTAAATTCATTGTTTGGACCTGTTTTTTGCGTAATAGGGGTTTTTGGGGTTCTGGTTTCGATTGAATATATACAAGTTGCACCTAGCGTATCAAACTTGTATTTTTCGGCGCTGTGTGCAAAATTTGGTGCCAGCACGAAATTTTGAAAATCCATTCAATAGTTAAATTGCTTGTGACAACGAATTTCTCGCGGTTCTTATGGCGGTTCTGAATTTAATGTAATAAATAATTATCTAAATAGACATTTAAAACTCGTATTTTTCTAAAGTGTGTGCAAAATTTGGTGATACCACCAAATTTTTAAAACCATCAAATATATCAAATATATCAATAGATTGGGTCACCTTGTTTCTTGCGTTATACGGGTTTGTGAGGGTTCTGAATTCAATGGAATAAGTAAAAATTGCGCAAGAGTTTAGAAACTTGTATTTTCCGCGATATTTGGTGGGTGAAAATTGTTATGCTAGCACCAAATTTTAGAAAATAAGCAAATTGATCAATAGAAAGTATCATCTTGTTTCTTGCGTTTTACCCGAACGGGTTTGTGAGGGTTCTGAAAAGGATGGAACCAATAAAACAGCGCTGGGCGTATCAAACTTGTATTTTTTGGCTTTTAGGTGATGGCTACAAAATTTAGTGCTAGCACCAAATTTGCCATTTTACGCCGAAAAATACGAGTAGCAATGTTCCTGCAAATTAGAAATGTAGTCCATTAGAATCAGCGCCCCAGAAAACCTATAAAAATGTGAATTTATAGCATCGTATAAGTTAATTAAAAATTTTGTGTTCTAACTGAAAAGTGATGATTACTTGTTTTTTTCATTTTTTTGCCTACACGTAGAGGAGTAAAACAATAGTAATCACATCGTTTTTAAACATTTCCCAATGGATTTTGCGAACCAGAAAACCTATATTGAAAAACAATTAGCCGAAAATTGTAACTTTCAAGATTTTTGAAAATTGTTTACCACTTGTAATTTTGGTGCTGCAATATAACCACCCCAGTATATTTTTTTGAAATTTTTTTTTCGGTCGGTTTCAGACTAGAGAAATCTACGTACAAACAGAATATCACACGTTTTCGCTAAAACGTTTAGATTTTCCGGGGGGGGGGGGGGGGTGGGGTGGGAATACGAAATTTACGAAATATGCCATTAAATTCTTCATATCCAAAATATTATATTATTTTTATGGTTATTTATAGCATCTACTGAAATTTGTAAAGGAAGGAATTCTCTACAAAAAGAGCAAGAGCACGAAAAAACTGAAACTATATTGGGGAGAAATACAATCCAACGGTGAGAACAAAACCAAATTGACCATAACACGAAATAGTTCCTTAATACAGAAAAACAAAGAAAAAATATACGCCCTAGAAAATTACACCGCAGAACCAATTCAACCGAAATCTATGTTGACCACAAATCGTGGTGAGAACAGGATATCGTTAGAACACGGAATTCAGTTAATGAAAAAGGACAAAGTGAAGGAGACGTTTTGGTTCGAAAGTAGAGAAGTCAGGAACCAATGGCTGAAAGTTATTGAGGGCAAAGAATATGTTACATCGTCTTCCAGTAGTTCTAGTGACTAGTGTCTGTGTTACGAAGGTTGATTGATATTCATGCTAGATATAATTTCAAGATCAGCTGATAAGATAAATATGAATACAATTTAATACCAAAACCATTTCTTATTTTATAAAATGTAGTCCATAACTATCTTTACAAGTTGTTAGTTATAGATATTATATATATGAACTTGAATCTCGACTCACCCATGTTACAGGAATAATTCCTATATGCACTTCGACAACCCAAAACCAATATATCACCGTATTAACTATCAGCTGTATAATGACAGTAATTATCACCCTACAAAAAGGGCATTGTTACCTAGAAGGTTACCTAGGTTACCATTGGTAACCGGGATACTGAAATGACTGAATACCGGTAACATCTGAAATACCCTGCCTGCTGTTCTGCCATAAATTCGACATCGTTAGGCCTACTACATCAACCACTATAAGCAGATAACTCTGTAGCGGTTTGATAGACCAACTTTCAAGCCCATCCCACACATGGCGCCCAAACGTAGTGGGAATCAGAATCCGGACTCGTCCGAAAAAATTGACAAACTCGAGGACTGGATAAAGACCTTGGTACTGGAAGTCAGAACCATGGATGGAAATGTAAAAAACTTGGAAAAGTCCATAAAAGCTATTCCGGATCTACAGGAAGCAATAAGCGGCTTAATAAGCGATAACAAAGCTCTAAGGAAAGAAAACAAACGGTTGATAGACGCCAATGATAAATTGGACCAATACATGAAACGACACAACGTTCTTCTCCATGGAATTAACGAGGGATCCGTCGAGGATACCAACCATATAGTTTACGAGCTGCTAGAGAAACTAGGAATCCCACGAAACGAGGTTGACCTATTCCTTCGACTAGGAACACCTAAGAACGTCCGCACCAAATGTCGACCAATAATTATACGCTTTATAATTAATAATCTAATAATAATTAATAATCTTAATGTTTCTAATTATACGCACTCTACTC
This sequence comes from Nemertoderma westbladi, assembly GCA_032718475.1. Classification (NCBI taxonomy): domain Eukaryota; kingdom Metazoa; phylum Xenacoelomorpha; order Nemertodermatida; family Nemertodermatidae; genus Nemertoderma; species Nemertoderma westbladi. The sequence goes on along the minus strand of JAUCBJ010000493.1, from coordinate 11,624 downwards.
GTCACATCGCCTTCCGAAACCGCAAACAACTTCCGGAAGGTGTTTACTTATCTGATCATCTTACCTTGTTAAGGGCAACTCTCTTGCGCGATGCTCTTAAGCTAAAGACTAACAAGAAAGTTGCAGCGGCATATTCAACCAACGGTTCTGTTTACGTTCGTATGTCAGCAGGCCGGAACGATATTCCGATATTAATCTCATCGCAGGAAGACATTGCTTACCTTCAGCAATCTCGTGACATTCCCAAGTCTAACCAAACAAGGCATAATGGGAACCAGTCCACTAATCGCCTCCCTCGCGGCTGTCCTTCTGGTCGTCCTATTAATCAGCAACCGCCTGTATCCCCAACGCGATCGCAGGAAGGCGATGACGTGATCTATCGTGCAACAGTCGACAGTAATCATTCCGGCTCCCCAATGTGCTCACGCTCAGTCGACCTCACTGGGGACGGCAACTATTGCACAACTAATCGTTAACTCTCTGAATTCCCTATAACTTGTGATTGTAAGTAACATTTAAGCCCTCCAGACTATCTAGACCAAACTAAACGGGTCAGGTCTGTCATTCGACATTATTTCTTAATGGTAAATAGATATATGTATAAATATGTAGTAACAATTTCTACTGGTGTTGGGTGTATTGGAATATATATATGTAATATTCATTTTCTTTCTTCACATTATTAACATTTCCTTTAATTATTTCACCCATCTCACATTGTAGGCATATTAACCAACCTTATTACTTTGGCGAACTCCAGGCTAAGAAAATGCAGATAGTAAGGTTAACAGTCAATAGTCATTTATCATTGTAACCCTCGTCTGTTTCATTTCATTAACCCCCCCCCCCCCCCCCACCATCCATGATAGGTTTGGTCCTTACCCAAATCCCCTGTCCTGTAATTTTGGTTACACCAAATTCAGCACCTTTGAGTCCAAATTTTCATGTAGTATTTGTCGCAATATATATCATATACCGTGTGGGTCATACCAACAACCTGATAATATTGCTAACGGTATGCGGATGGGCCTGGACATTTACTGCTTTCATTGTTATAAGGATATTTTTCCATTTTATTCGGTTGGACCTGACGATTTTGACATATTTCAAGAACCTTCCGATGAAATTGACAACAGTATTTTCAATCAAACATTTTCGCACCTTCACCCTGACGAAAACATAAATAAAATAAATATTGATGGCGGCATTTATACAGAAAGCTCTTTTAATGGAGAAATAACAAATTTAAATAACCCTCCGACCTTTTCAATTTTTAATTTAAACTGCAGAGGTCTTTGTAAAAGCTTCTGTGGGATATAACTGGCCCCGTTGCTTCGCAATCCAGTTTCCCCCCAGGCGCTGGAATACTCTAAAAGGTTCTCTAACTGTATATATATTCCCCTCGCCCGTAAGGTACCGTTACAGGTGTTTTAACGGACATAAAAGTCATTCTTCTATATACCTGCTTTGGCGGACATGGTAAGGCAAAAAACCCGCAATGCACCAAATACCTTTACACGGCTTGGCCTTGATGATTCAGATTGCGACATCTAGCAGCTGGTTGCTGGCATGGAAACAGCCATTGAACACATGGTTCTTTGTTTAGCTTAAGCCAATCAGAGCGATTTTTTCTGTCGATGTGGAGCTTTCGGCCGATCGTGCTAGGAGTGTTCAGTCTTACTGTTTTTGTGATACTGTTTTGTTGTTGCTATCTAGGCCAGGAACACCGGCTCTGGAGTCAACTCGTTTTTCATACTTTAGAAGAAACATTAGTAGGCTTAAATTATAAAGCGTATAACTGTTATCAAATCACTTATCTTATTATAACAACTGATCGCAATTCAGTTTTACATTATCGGTTCCATATACCTTATTATACTGCTATTTACTATTGTTTGGTTGAATATTATTTGGAGAACATTTATAAAGAACCCAAATTTCCCAATTTTCTTGATACACTACAGGTTAGAGAGACGGGTTATATATAGCGATTGCGACTTATATTGTTGTGGTTTGTAGTGAATTTAATGCTATTTGATAAGCACTACATGAGTCAATTGCTGTTCGCTTTATATATGATAAAATTCATTGACGGTCGGCAAATTAGTGAGCAGTATTGTGTGTTACCGGTAGTGTGCATGATTGTGACTGATAACTAAGCATTTCCTAAAGAATGCGCCTCATACGTGAATCATAAGCCTTACCGACTTACCGTTGTGATTAGTATAAGTCATATCTCTGTTTATCTAGATAGAGCGCCACGTCCTAAAGGAACTGTTAATATTTCCCGAAAGTGAATAATATTAGTCAGAAATTATTTATTAACGATCAATCGAATAATACAGTAAGCTTACACTGCAATAATAATCTAAGCCCTCAGAATCCAGTCTCCCGGGTATATCCAGCGGGTGAATGGACGCGCACTAGGCTGGCTTCTGCTAATGTTGTGTTTATTGGTATTAAATATTTGTCAACTTCTAAAGTATATTTATAAACCAAAAGACATATAAATTTTGGCAGGTTAAACTGCTAAAGGTCTTCAAAAGCGCGTACAATAACAGTTATTGACTTTATTGCAGTAAGCAATAAAGTTGAAAGTACCGGTCGACCGGTAAACCTGAACCGGTACTTCTGTAGGTCAGTAGGCCCAACTGCCAGAACCGGTACTGTTGTAGGTCCGTGTCCAACTGCCAGAACCGGTACTTCTGTAGGTCCGTAGGCCCAACTGTCCTAACCGGTACTTCCAGTATAAGTACATTAGTATTATTTCGATTGTGATCTATTGTATATTGTAGGCTGCCAGGGGAATAGGGATTGATCACCCCTCATTCTTTTGTATAGTTTACTTATTTCTGTCAGTTTTATTTCCTAGTAAGTTAATATTGAGCTGAAGACGTGTAAGTCTGCTCAGATTGCTCAGATAACTGTAGGCCGGACTGTTGTCGGATTGTTGTTGGGTTTGGAGAGATTACGGCGTGTGTAGAGTTTGTCCGATAGAGTGCCAGTTAGTAAGTTGGGGCAGCCATAGCTGTAAGGTCAATCCCCTCTTAAAGAATAAGTCGTACTACCGTGTTAGAACGCATACTAACTAACCATTTTGGAATCTGCACATACTGTAGTTTATTTAGGCTTGACGGTATTCTGCCAACGTTTTGGCCTGTGTTCGTTTGTGTGGTCTGTTCAGGTACTGTAATAGTTATTACTCAGATATTTTGTAGGCTGGATTGTTGTCTAGCTATTATTAGGTCTGAAGAGATTGCTGCTTGTGTAGAGTTTGTCTGATGAAGTGCCAGTTAGTAAGTTGGGGCAGCCATAGCTGTAAGGTCAATCCCCTCTTAAAGAATAAGTCGTACTACCGTGTTAGAACGCATACTAACTAACCATTTTGGAATCTGCACATACAGTAGTTTATTTAGGCTTGGTGGTAGTCTACCAGCGTTTTAGTTTGTATTTGTTTGAGTATTCTGTACGGGTAGTGTAATATTTATTATTCAGAGTTTATGCGATTATTCGCAACATTCATGTCCCCAAGTTTATTCCTACAGTAATTGTGCTTGTTACACATACCGTTATAGTTAAATTAACCCCGGTACTACACGGGCTGCTAGGCGTAGGAAAAGACTGGTGACTTTGTGCTTCGGTCACTCCAGCAGATGCCGTGGTTCTTTTAACTGTTCAAGTATATTTAACTACTGATTATTTGTTGTACCAGTACTTGTACCTAATTTAGGGTTTAGTGTACAGTGCTTTCCGAAAGTAATTAGTGTGTAGGCAGTGTATTGTGTTGTAAAGTGGTTAATAGGCACGTTGGATCTGGTAGTCCGCGGTAATTAACTTCTAGGTAGGAACACTCCGTGATACATAACGTAGTACCTATAGCGATACGGCTATAGGTCGTCAGGCGGTGGTATTTTCCTATCTGGACAGTGCAATATATTTACTACTACTTATTATTTTCAAATACCGTAGTACCCTGTCCGTTGTAATAAACCGAATTCTAACCCTTTGTTAGACTGGTTTGTAGACTTCCTGTAAAATTACCCTAAAAATTCGTACGTAATATTTTTGTTGTGTTTAATTAGAGAATAAATCTCACCGTATCATACGTAATTTGTAGTATTAAGTAACTTAGGTAAATTAGAATTATCTGTTTTAGTGTCCAATAAATAGCACTTCACTGAGAGCGCCCAGCTTCTGTGTAGTGACCCCCCAGAAATAATAACATTTATTTCGAATATTGAAAAAACCCATTGTAAACGGGTATATAAATATTATAAATCAACTCAAACGATTTATAAATAGTAGGCCTGCCATACAACAACTAGGTCTCAATATCAGTTGGACTACTGCTTAAATAACGGTAATAAAGTAAGTTAAAGTAACCAAGTAACCCTAAAATATTCAGAAATTCAATTATTCTAAAATAATTGACATACCGTCAACCGGGGTGAAGTGGGACAAATTATATAAAATAACTCATTTTTTTATCGAATTGGATAAGGCAAACGGGACAATATTATTTATAAAGGATTTATTAAGTATATATGCAACAGGTATTATTGAATTTTTTTGAAAATTTCGGATTTTAGTTATATTTTTTTTAATTTTCGAATGTCCCACTTCACCCCTAGTACTCGGGGTGAAGTGGGACAGTTCATAAATTGGTTAAGATATCACTGTTATTGTATAGATTCCCAGTTCTAATCTAGTCTGGGGCGAAGTGGGATAATTTTTTATATTTTTAAAAAAATTACTGCATTCAAACTATTGAAAAAATTGACAAAAATCTAAAAGTTTTATTTATTTCAAATAAACATTAGCATAGTTCGTATTGTGCATTATAGCATTCAATTGCATAGGTAGGACATGTCTATCAGTTATTATATTGTTCATAGGCAGTTTCTATTGCATTAATTGTTGTGGTGTCTATTTTATATTGACCTCGAGTTCCTACTGGTATTACCTAACAGGTCATCATGAAATCGCCCAAGAATTGAATTCAATGGAACATCACAAATATCTCTAGTTGATGGCCAGACCCAGAACCATTGTGAGGAACAATCAAGCCGACGGCGGTCCATAAAGGAAACGTTCAAATCATCTGAATTAACTTGTAACACATCTGCTAGAAACCATTCATTATCATAAATAGCAACAACCATGTTACCCACTTGAAAGTCTCCCAATGTATAGAATTCCCTTAAAGCAATGTTACTGAATCCAGTGTATACTCGAGGATGTTTACCTGGTGGCCCATGTGCCTGTATATCAAGTTCTGGGTTGAGAGAATCACCGTCTTCTTCCCCACTTTCACTTTCATCACTATCATCTTCTTCTCCATCTGCAGGAAAGTCCCCAAGAGAAACCGCAACTCCTGCTGGCTAATTAATCTTCTTCTTCCGTTTTTTCTTTCTGGTCTCAGAGGTTGGGTGCAGATCTTTTAATGTTTGCACAAATGCATGATCCATCACATCGACTACTGAGGTATCTGGAGAAACATAATTTGGCAACCTTGATAATACTTCCAAGGGATTAAATGGATGTATTCCACACTTTCTGAACCCGGATATCATTGTCACATTAGAAGAAATATTTTCCCCAAGAATTGGCTCAACATCACTCTCCAGTGTAGATCTACCCTCACTATCAATCGACGCCATCACACCTTTCAACAAACCTGGAAACTTATCTTTTGGAAGAGAAAGTTGTTTCTTTCCATCTTTAGCCTTAAATGACGATAAAACTAATCGCCATTTTCGTTTGAGGGGTGCGAAGAATGCAACATCAAGCGGCTGCATAAGATGGGTTGAATTTGGCAGCAGGCGAACGAACCGAATGTTATAATTCTGACACTTCTCAATCACCTGCGGAGAAAAATGACTACTGAGATTGTCACCAATCATCAACTTGGGTTTCTCCTTTGGAAATCTTTTGAAATATGGCATTGCTATCTTATTGAACCAATCTGTAAACGAAGCTGCATCGAACCAGCCAGATGAGGTACGATTATACCAAGCACTCGTTAATCCTCCTTCCTTCCACTGATCCCACATGCACTCAGCTTTGTACACAACATATGGCGGTAGAACCACGCCAGTAGCAGTTCCAGCCATCATTAGATAGATAGATTTATTTATACATTATGTAAAAACAATAACAAATACACCAAACAATGTACCGGTATAAAGGTATTGTCCAACATAACATATAGGATTACCCCTAAAGCTTTGCAGCTTATTTCCAAGGGGGTCCTTTATGTTACTTGGTTACAAATACAATATTACACTACGCTAACCTAAAACCAATATAAAACGTAATTACACTATGTACATGTACAACTTTACCGAGAGCGTGACAATGTCCGACTCAACGATAAAGATGTAATGTACAGAACAATTTATTATAAAACGTAATTACAGTATAAATAGTAAATAATTAATAAACTAATAACTTACTGTAGGACTATTGTACCTATTTTTACATTGCACACGGAGATGAGATTTAACTATCATTAGTGATATAGCTGTCTTAGATGAATTTATAATAACTTCAGGATACTTTGTTCCTCGTTTCACAATAACCTTCTTTCGACCCGGATCATCTGTGAGATTTGTTTCATCGTAGTTAAGCATCAGTTCAGGATCGACACCTTCCAATGATGCTTTCAGATTATCAAAGTATTTGGCTACTTCATCTGCTGTTAGACCTGAACGTGAGCGACTTATATTCTGGCCTAGTCGTTTCGATAACTCCTTATGTCTCTTCAAGAATAGGTTACCCCATTCTACACCAGGTAGATTCTTCACGATTTCCACTCCACCATTAAGAGATGTACCGGTAGTTGGTTTTTGAAATTCACGAACATTTCTTCCTGCACAATCCAGATAATTTTTCACCAGGAACCGTATGTCTAGCATTGTTAAAGGAAAGCCCCAGTTCCCACAGGTAATGATATTCTTAACTAAGACCTCTTCTTCTACAGCTGTTAAAGCAGTCTGTCCCCCGTATGATCCCTGTTGTTTATTATTCATTTTTCGCTGAAGGACTGACTTCGGAATGCCAAATTCATTTTCCAGTTTCTTGTATGATGTTCCTGTAGCCTGCCTCTTCCTTACTGCGGCCTCAACTGAAGATGCATTATAATTTCTATTAACCCTGGTTCCCGGGACATGCTTCCATTGTCTAACCATTTCCTCAGTATGTATAAATAAACAACATAAATACGATGGGTACCAGTACAAAATATTTGTTGTCTTGCCGGTATGCTCTAAGCCTTGGTAGGCTTCTAACCATTTCTTCAGTAACTAAACTACAAAAATCATATGGCTACCTGTAGGCCTATATTGATTATACACCTTTGAACTGCCGGTATAAACAAAGGCCTACATAATATTTGTAGTCTTGCCGTTAGGCTTACTGTATCGTCTGATGGTAGAAAATAAACTTTCATTTTTAAGAATATACCGGTAAGTTTTTAATGGGCCTACATACCACGACATAAAATGCTAATACCAAATACAGCAATAAATCGTTACCAGTAGTAAAATAATCAATATCCCACTCCACCCCAAAAATTATCCCACTTCACCCCAGGTGACATTTCACAGTTTTTTACAGCTTTAATATGATTTAAACTGGGATATATTAAGTTAACATCAAAACAGATTGATATATAATTTAGTGAACATATTACTTTTCAGTAAATATAAATTACTTTAGTAGGGCACATGTAATTTTTGATGCCAAAATTTTTTAACATTTTAGGTTGTCTCAAACTTTCAAGCAAATATAATTTATTATCTCTGTTATGCATCAAAATAATTATGAAGATACATATCTTCATACACACTAGTCGCAATTTTCACAATAAGTAATTGCATTTACATTTTATTGTCATTTTAAACAAAATATTTTTTCATCCCACTTCACCCCTCTGATCCCACTTCACCCCGGTTGACGGTACCGGTATTTACCATAGGCTTATTATATTTATTTCTATAAATTTGAGCTAAAATCATACCGGTATTCTGTAATTAATTCTAGTTCATAATTATACTTATATATACTATAAGTGTAAGCTGTATACCGGTATTCACGATAGGCCTATTATATATTTATATATATTTGTGCTAAATTTATTGTAAAAGCTTTTGTGGGATAACTGATTCGTTTGCCTTGTTGGCCAGTTCCCCCCCAGTCGCTAAGAATACTCTCAAAGTGATCTACAGCTAAAAATAGTGCAAGTTACCAGCTTATTGGCTGATTTGCTGTACGCAGGCATCTGGGCTCTGTTTAATCGGCCAACAAGCCTAGGGAGGTTGCGTCATAGCCTTGTTTTTGTATCTCCCAATAGAATTTGAGTTAGCCTTGATTTTGACCTATCACAGAGCTGCTGAACTGAAAATTTCCTATCTCACTGCTCTTTCTCTGTGTTGAACGGGAGCTTCGTGGAATAAGGGAGTTGGTATCCTCGTATAGAGCAGTAGTCACGAGTTTTTCAAAGCCACGAAAGAACGGCTTTTTAGTGTTTTGTGCTTTCTGTTTTTTAGCTCAACACTAGTAGGTTTAATTATAAGGACATATATCCTTTAACTCTCATGGAATCACTGCAATTACGCATTCAAACAACAAACTGACTTTAAACTCTGTAAATATCAAAACAAACTGGCACGATTGATCTGTGAATACTGCATACTGCTATTTGTTGTCGGTTATTCATTATATTTGTTGATGAATTATTATATTGGAATAACGAGAAATAACCCCGACACCCAATATTCTTGATATACCGAAGGTAAGAGAGAAAGGTTACCAATAACGATTGTGACTTATGTTAAAGTGGTTTGAAGTGAATCTAATGTTATTTGATAGACCCTACATGAGTCAGTCTGTGTTCCTTTTATATGTGATTAAAATCAGTGAAGATTGGCAGATTAGTGTGCAGTATTGTGCAGCATTGCGTATGAGTGAGTCTGTTAAAGAAGCAATTCCTAAAGAATGCGCCATATATGTGAATTATAATTAAGCCATATCGTTGTGAGTAGTTTAAGTCATAACTCTGTTTATATAGATAAAGCGCCACGTCCTAAAGGAACTGTTAATATTCCCGAAGGTGAATAATATTGTCAGAGATTATATAATACTGTCAGTCGAATAATACATTAGGCTTACATAGCAATAAAATTAAACCGTCGAACCCAATCTCCCGGGAATATCCAGCGGGTGAATGGTCGCGCACGGATTGGTTTCGACTAGTGTAGTGAATCAAATACTTGTCATAGGCTAAAAAGCGATTTAATATCTAGAAGACATCTTAATTTGGCGGGTTAAACTGCCAAAGGTCTGAAAGCGCGAACATTTATATACCGGTACTCTGTGACAAACCTAGTTTATAATACTTATATATACTATAAGTGTATACCGGTATTCTAATATACTGTAATAAATTACCGGTACTAGGCCAACGGTCATACTGAATTACTAGACTTGCTTTAACTGTAACTATAGCAGTAAGCATTCAACTGTATAGCTAAACATGTCTGACACCCAGCAAAACCTATCAGACAGTCTAATCGATACAACCATCTGTGACACAGATAGGAGTGTGGAGCGATTAAGAAAGGAGTTCAGCTCACCTCCTACTGAAAGAAGGTCATCCCTCCAGTAGTAGTATCAGACCCTAAGCTAATCCAACACCATAGGTCTATCATCGGCACTCGGGCCCAAGTCAAACGGAACCAGGAAGCAGCTGTCCTGTAGGTCAGTAGGCCCAACCGCTAGAACCGGTACTTCTGTAGGTCCATAGGCCAAGCTGTCCTAACCGGTACTTCCGTATAAGTACACTAGTATTATTCGATTTGATTGTTGTATACCGGTAGGCTGTTTGAGGGATTAGGGATTGATCACCCCTTATTCCTTTATATGGTTTACTTATTTCTGTCAAGTTTTATTTATTTGTAGGCCAGTATTGAACAGAAGGCGTGTAAGCCTGATCAGATTGTACAGACGATTTGTAGGCTGAGCTGTTGTCTGATTGCTGTTAAGTCCGAACGAATTGCAGTGTGTGTAGATCACCTGTCCGATTAAGTACGGTTAGGAAGTAGGGGCAGCGAACGCTGTAAGGTAAACCCCCAACTAAAGAATAAGTCGCACTACTGGGTTAGAGCGCATACTCCCTAATCATTTCGGAGTCTGCATGTCCTGTAGTTTATTTAGGCTTGAGAGTAGTCTGCCATCGTTTAGTCTGAACTTTGTTTGTGTAAGTCTGTACGGGTAGCGTATAATTTTATTTAGATAATTTGCAGGCTGGATAGTTGTCTGGCTGTCATTAGGTCTGAACGGATTGCAGCGTGTGTAGATCATCTGTCCGATTAAGTACGGTTAGGCAGTAGGGGCAGCGAACGCTGTAAGGTAAACCCCCAACTAAAGAATAAGTCGCACTACTGGGTTAGAGCGCATACTCCCTAATCATTTCGGAGTCTGCATATACCGTAGTTTGTTTAGGCTTGATAGTAGTCTGTCAGTGTTCGGTCTGTATTTTGTTTGAGTAGTTTGTACGCGTAGCGTAATATTTATTATTCAGAGTTTATGCGATTATCCGCAACATTCATTCCCCAAGTTTGTTCCTACAGTAATTGTGTTTGTTATACATACCGCTATAGTTAAATTAACCCCGGTACTACACGGGCTGCTCGGCGTAGGTAAAGACTGGTGATTTTGTGCATCGGTCACTCCAGCAGATGCCGTGGTTCTTTTAGCTGTTCAAGTATATTTAACTACTGATTATCTGTTGTACAAGTACTCGTACCTAATTTAGGGTTTAGTGTACAGTACTTTCCGAAGTAATTAGTGTAGGCATTATATTTGTGTTGTAAAGTGGTTGATAGGCACATTCGATTAGCTCTATTAACTTCTAGGTAGGAACACTCCGTGATACATAACGTAGAACCTATAGCGATACGGCTATAGGTCGTCAGGCGGTGGTATTTTCCTATCTAGACAACGCAGTGTATTTACTACTACTTATTATTTCAAATACCGTAGTACCCTGTCCGTTGTAATAACCAGAATTCTAACCCTTTGTTAGGCTGGTTTGTAGACTTCTTGTAAAATTACCCTAAAAATTCGTATTTTGTGTTTTGTAAATTTTTGTGTTTATTTAGAGATTGTAATCTCACCCGAATTGGACGTAATTTGTAGTATTAAGTAACTTAGGTAAATTAGAATCATTTGTTTTAGTGTCCTATACGTAACACTTCACTAAAAGCGCACCGCTTTGTGTAGTGATTACCCCAGAAATAATAACATTTATTTCAAACATTGACTAAACCCATTAAAACGGGTATAAATACATTATAAATCAAATCTAACGATTTATAAATAGTAGGCCTACCATAAAACCATTAGGTCTCAATATCAGTTGGATTACTGCTTAAATAACGGTAATAAAGTAAGTTAAAGTAACCAAGTAACCCTAAATTTCAGAAATTCAATTATTCTAAAATAATTGATATACCGGTATTTACGATAGGCCTATTATCTTATTTCTATAAATCTAGGCTGAAATTATACCGGTACTTGTAATTAATTCTATTCCAGAATTATATATACTGCAAACTGTAAGC
>JAUCBJ010000492.1:0-30976 GCA_032718475.1 Nemertoderma westbladi | reverse complement strand
GACCGACCGACCGACCGACCGACCGACCGACCTAAAAACAACACGAGGTTGAGATATTGGTACCCGTATGATAACCGCTCATATTTTTGTGGCTCGCCCACAGTAAATCAATACTTTATAGAAATAGATAATTTGTAAATATCAAATCATTTTACGAATATAAGATAAATAAATACAATTGACGAAAGCCAAACCACCCACTACCAAAACAAGTCAATGAAACCGATCCATCACCTTAATGTACAAATAAATTAACAAACATTAGACGGGTATTGTCATTGAAACCAGGAATCCCTTATCAACTAATTTATCCACCATTGTATTGTATATAGCAACCAATAGATCCGTCATTAGCAACCATAATGGTTTGCAGGTGATCCGCAGTATCCATTTCCAATATAAACAGATCCTTCGCTGCACGACTGAGGATGAGCTATACCATGGGAACACCAAAAGTAATTTTGTGAACATTTCTCACCGGTTGCTCCATCTGGCTTCCCTACACACTCGGGGTCCGGTTCTCCACAACCGTAGAACTGTGGCGGGGAGCCACAACTCCCTCCCTCAATATAAACAGATCCTTCGCTGCACGATTGAGGATGAGCTATACCATAGGAACACCAAAAGTAATTTTGTGAACACTTCTCACCGGTTGCTCCATTTGGCTTCCCTACACACTCGGGGTCAGCTTCTCCACAACCGTAGAACTGTGGCGGGGAGCCACAACTCCCTCCCTCAGTATAAACATATCCCTCAGGACAGGACATTGGAATAGCGTCTCCATTGAAACACCAGTAATATGTTACCGAACATTTCTCACCGGATGCTCCATCTGACTTTCCTTCACACATCGTTAAATCTTCAGCAGCTCCTTTCTGAACTTCTGAAAGCGATAACATTCCAAATAAGATCCACGTTAATCTCATTATATTAATCATTTTTGTAACTGTATCCTATCCTTAATGACTAAACCTAAACAGATAAATATGCATAGGAGTTTAAATGGAGCAATAATGGTGGGCTGTAAGTTTAAGTATACTGTAAAAAGAAGAAATTACCATAAGGTCAAACATGAGATTTGATTTGCCAACGTCTGTGGAAGCACTTACTGTAGTTATGTTTTACAAACTTATGACAATAATGCGCAACTACAGTAGGCCTACGACACGACTTTATTCTCGCAGCCAAAAATATGGCAAAATTAAAAATAAACATTCTGTTATATTAAACTTACTTTACTCCTACCAGTTCAATAAACGTTGCACTACACTTTATACAATAATTTTAATAAATATATTAATGGATTTTAATTAATTTTATATTATTTATTTATTATTTATTTCACACATTATACGCTACTGTATACGGGTACAAATGGTAAAGTACCAACTCTCATGCTTGAAACAAACCATATATTAGCGAGAGCTTAATGTAGCACATATGCAGCACATAGCAGATATCACCACTAGCTTTATAACCTCGTCATTAGGTCTATTACAGTAGTTACTCTATTACGGTTTCCATATTGTTATGGTGGCCTATTGATTTTATCTAGTTTCACTTCGGGTGGAATGATTTAGCAGGCTGTACTTAATTAGCCATGTAATTATATCGTTATGGATCGACTAAATATTGATTTTGTACATAATAATTGGGATAAAAATATTTCACGGGGTGGCCAGCCATGTGGCGCTTCTGTGGAGCCAAAGGGGAAAACAGGGGGGTTCATTCCTGAGTAATGGTGTATTAGTTTATAAGAGGTCAAGTTATATCCAAAAGGTTCTGGAGCGATTTCCACGTTCCACGATACTGTTGAGAAGAGCAACCATCGTATTTAGAAGTCTAGAGATTCTTTAGAGGAGGGTAGCGCTGTGGCGCTGTGGCGCCAGCACGAACGTTGTTTTGGAAAATCTATGAGTTTACAGTTCTAGGTCTAAAACTCGGTCCGGGTTTCAGCTCGGGGAGACTAGTGAGACACCTACAATATTGTATAGAATCTGATTGGTGATGTATTCATTGTACTTGACACAAGTGCACCCTGCGTAGTATTCTTGTGTATGTGCCACCAAGATATTTTGTGTCCTCAGCTGTTAGAGCCCCATATACGGACGGGACCCCATACGTCAATGACTCCCATACAGGGCCGGATTAACCAATAGGCTAACAAGGCTGAGCCGTGGGGCCCCCTAACTTTAGGGGCCCCAAGGAAGGGTGGGACAATGTGATGATATTTAAATCATAATATGACTATAACTTCGTGGTATAATTTTGACTGGGTGTTTAAAAGCTGTTCAAAATTTAACACATATTTCTGGTCGCTCCGCTCGCATTGTTTCTTTGTACAGATGTACACACAGACAATAATTTGACAAAATAAAGAGTTAAATTTTAATAAGGGATTGAAATACAGTAGTAATTATATTTTTAAACGGCCATCACACTGAATGAGAATGATAGTGGTGTAGTCATGAAACTTAAGTATAGTAATATAATATAGTCAATCAAAGGAGAAAGATATGTATTTTATTGAGATGTATTCCTGTCTCCTTGGATATACTGTACTCAAATTTCTGCACGATTCATTCTTATCTACCAGTGTCAATGACCCAATATTTTTCAAAATTAATTTCAGAAACAGCGAAATTGAAAATTTCGGCTCGAACTCAGCCACACCAAAAAAATAGGAGTTGGAAATACTGTATAGGTATTATTTGTTTGGGAAGCTCGTCAACAAGAAGTTTTTGCGATAACTACATACGAACATCGATTCCTTTCCTGAGTCCCAGTAGTACAAGCACGATGAATGTGCCAAGGCCCAAGACCACCTCAGACCACCTCAGACCAGTGCTTCTGACCAAAATTTCAAAAATTGTGATGCTAATGGCCTTATCATATCAGGGGTGCTGCTGCCTGCCGGTTAAGGGCCCCTCATTGGTCGTTAGCCTAGGGGCCCCTCATTGGTCGTTACTAGGGGCCCCCAGCTGCTGCCTGCCGGTTAAGGGCCCCTCATTGGTCGTTAGCCTAGGGGGCCCCAGCTGCTGCCTGCCGGTTAAGGGTCCCTCATTGGTCGTTAGCCTAGGGGCCCCTCATTGGTCGTTAGCAGGGGCCCCCAGCTGCTGCCTGCCGGTTGAGGGCCCCTCATTGGTCGTTAGCCTAAGGGGTCCCCAGCTGCTGCCTGCCGCTTAAGGGCCCCTCATTGGTCGTTAGCCTAGGGGCCCCCAGCTGCTGCCTGCCGGTTAAGGGCCCCTCATTGGTCGTTAGGGGCCCTTCATTGGTCGTTAGCCTAGGGGCCCCCAGCTGCTGCCTGCCGGTTAAGGGCCCCTCATTGGTCGTTACCCTAGGGGCCCTCAGCTGCTGCGTGCCGGGTAAGGGCCCCTCATTGGTCGTTAGCCTAGGGGCCCCCAGCTGCTGCCTGCCGGTTAAGGGACCCTCATTGGTCGTTAGCCTAGGGACCCCCAGCTGCTGCCTGTCGGTTAAGGGCCCCTCGACCCTCATTTGTCGTTAGCCTAGGGGCCCCCAGCTGCTGCCTGCCGGTTAAAGGCCCCTTATTGGTCGTTAGCCTAGGGGCCCCCAAAACCTTAATCCGGCCCTGCTCTCATATATACAGTAAGATTACTGGTTCTCTCTCTCTGCTGCCGTACATAATCCAACTTTCAGATTCCTATTCAATAAGGTACTGCCCCAGCCCATGCCTTATCCTTACTCTTCGGGCCTGACGTCTGGATCCTTGATCCAAAGAAGCAGAAGTCATTCTCATGCTCAAGCAAGCAGTGCGACCCAATTGTTTTGGACATATTAATTCAATGTTGCACTCAAAGAAATACAGTATAGCGATCGCCAATCTATTTAACACCTTGGAGGGAAATTTAAAATTAATATTTATAGTTTTACACTTTACAGTGTAGATTTGAAGTAGGTCTAGTTAAACCTGTTTGATTAACTCGTACTGCAGTAATTTATGTAAACGGTTATCTACGGTAAACTGTAATACATTACAGTTTACTTTTGCTGCGAAGCAACTTTGGGCAAGATCCATTGAAAGGAACAGGTTGCGATATACAGAGCTGCTAAGCGATGGTGACATTTCTGTTTTCAAAGAGCTCCGAGAGAACCCTCCATATGACATCGAGCACCCAGTAAAGAAATATGAGTGTATTAACCATATCGCTAAAGGAGTTACCAATGGCCTTGAATCAGTCCGTAAAGAAAAAAGGATTGGTGGTGTCAATGGGCTCTCTCAGCCACGGATCAGACAACACGCCAGTTATTACCGTAACACTATTGTTCACCATGTCTCTTCTGTAGACTACCGAACTATAGACCCAGACGACGATAATACGGGAGGTGAAAGCTACTGTATTTCATTACACGAATTATCCAGAATCTCAGCGGGAAAGAAAACATGAGGATTGTCCGATACGGTGGTGCAAAGTGATCCAGAAAGACCCAACCTACAAGGACAAATCCTTCATCAAGCCCGAATGGCATGCCCACATTATGCCCGTATACAATAGACTTACAGATCGGAATCTATTGAAGCGTTGCCTTCCAGGTCTCACGCAGAACCAAAACGAATCTATTCATGGTCGACCTTGGAACAAATGTGGGAAGGATAAGTTCCAGGGAAGAACAACATTGGAATTCCATGCGTATTTATACTGCACTTGTGCACAACAGGGGTTCATCTGCAGCTCTGATACTGTATATGAAGTTGGACCTGGGGTAAATATGGCGATAGGGTGCAAGGTGAGAGACCGCAAGATAACTTCACGAAGCCTCCTCAAACGAAAATCAAAGAAATTCCGCCCGGAAAACAATGATACCGCTTACAAACCTGGGGGTTTTTAGAAATTTATTTCAGTTTGCTACTGCAAAGTCCCCATAAATCATATTTACTTTATAACAGACTGTTGAAACCTGTCCAGTTATATTCGTCATGTCGTTATTAGTGGTATACAGTATGATATAACACATGAAATATACACCAGAATAATTTTTTAAATAATATACTGTATTTTATTTAAGTATGTTTCACTTTCAAATGCATTTTTCTCAAAATGAAATAATTTTGCACATTTTGCTAGATCTACTTCTGAACGGCTCAGCCGATTTTGATTCTGTTTTCGCTATATTGTAGCCCTTACCTTTACATAACTGTAAAATCTGAACAGACAAAATTTTGTATAAACATCTAGAAATTTTTTTCTTCGATTTTTTGTGTCAAAATTTTCAAATAAATTGTAAATATCTGGTAAATGATTACTTATGATGTCATAAATTGGTAACCACTAACAATATCAAAATTTTGTCTGTTCAGATTATTGTCCACCCGATATTGGTCAAAAGAAAAAAAAAATTGAAAATATTGAAAAGCAAAAAAGTAGATGCATTTTTAAAAATTCGCATTATTTTCGGTGAAAAAAAATGCAAAAATGCAAAAAAATTTGAAAAAAATATTTTTTTTTCATTTCAAAAATTTTTTCTGAGATTTCTACACCTTTTGGCTACAATATGTAAATTAATCGGACATGTGGTTCTAAAATGACAGCTTATATATGTACTTTAGAATGGCAAATATATATTTTTCGGGGGTGTCCTCCCCGCCCCCTTAAGCCATCAGCAAAGTCTAGATCAGTAAGGCACTTTCCTCTACTTCTTGTGCCAGTAGGGGGTGTCACCATCACACCATCTTTTTATAATGGTCTAATTCGTATAACATCAACCACAGTTACTTTATGAACAATTGTTGTGGAACCATTGTACAGTGATCTGAACATTAATTTACTAGAAACCTGGATTTTGTCTGGTCTATAAAATTAAATAAAAAACGAATACTTGAATTGTAATGTATTGTGAATTGTGTATAAGTAAAATAGAATCCAAACAGTGATTACTATGTACTTTTGTGCTGCAGGAATCATTTTCCCACGTTAAACATGATAGTTTTATCACATACAGTACAGTATCTTTGGTTGCAACAAATAATTCGACATGTGAAACAAATAAGTCAATGTTATAGTGTTGGTTGACACACATGCCATCTACATCTGTACTTTTGAACGTTCACATATACTGTAGGATACAGTATGGATAGAGACAGAAGGGGGGGGGGGGGGGGGGGACTTTCGATGCAATAAACATTCATCCCTCTCCAGGGGAAAATCAATGCCAAACAGCTGATTACTAATTTGTTATATTGACTTTAGTGGCGGCCCAAACCCTAATTAAGATTAGATCGATGTAATATGTCATTGTATTTTTTTTTGTTATACAGTAGTATATTAGGTCGTTAATGAATTAGAATATTTATTTAATTATTCCATTGTTGAATAAATATATTAGTTGAATAATAACTATATTACGTCATTGTTCATATAGCATTTTATTTATAGCGTTACGGCACGAGTGATTTTGAATAAAATGAAATTCTGTATTAACCTCGCTACGCTCGGTAAATAAAATATCTCGAGTCTAGTGAAAATAATGTTCTACATTATTTACCATGCAATAAATAATTATAAAGTGCTAATTATGAACAATGGCGAATCTAAATTTATTTATTTGTGGGGAATTATTTGTAATGATGCACTTAAAAACGTTCTAGAATAACCTAATAATTAGGCGGTGACATCTTGGATAAACTGGAAATACATATCCCGCCGCAATGTTAAATTCTCTATTTAAGGAAAGGAGCAGGTTACAGTGGCACGATATTTTAACCAAAACAATAAACTAAACACAATATAACAGGTTACAGTCTTATTTTTGAGAGTAACCAGCTGTTATTTGCGTCCAATTTCCCCTGGGGTGGGATGAAATTTTATTGCGTCAAGTTTTCCCCCCTATCATCTGACTGCGTTATAACGTTAGAAAATAAGTCGCCCTGGCGAGTTGGCAGTGCGAAATAAATTTCATACAAATGAGTAAAAAGGGATATGAATTTCATCAATATTCCTAGACATCACTATTAAAGTGATTAATTAATTAAGTTAAGCGTTCGGAACCCCATGCTCTATGCTGAGAGAGAGAGAGGATAGCCCATGACTTTCTTGAGAGGCCTCTTACTAAGGAACACTGGTCTAGAAGATGCGGATGAACTCGCGGAAGTCATGGAGTTGTGGCGGCGCAATTTTGTCGATAAGCCGGCATAGCATTTTACTGCACAATTGTGGATTGCATAGATTGCTTATTTTGGCTCTCGTGCTGCGCGAAAGCCGCACAACATGTTAACTAACCGACTAATGAAACGAACATTAAAATACATAAAATATCGTACAGTACCCATTAAACTCAAGTAAAACGGGAAATTTAACTACTAAAAACGATTAACTACAGTAAATAAAATATTAACTAATGAAACGAACTTTAAAATTTATAAAATATTGTGCCAAAAAAACGCAAATAAAACGAACATTAAAATTTAACTACTAACAAAACAAAACGAATAACTACGGAGACCGACGTAGGATATAGGTTCTAAATTACAGTAGTACAAATAAATTAATACATGAGATGAGTCTAAAATTGTTTAATCTAAAATAAAGTATGCCGTCCGTACAGTAGCGGCCAAATATTTAAATTACACATTACCTGTACACCATTAGGGAATGAATTTTAGTGGGAGTTTTTCGTAATGCTTGTTTAAGCGCGACTCAAAAACGTTCGATGATACGACAAATTCAGATAAAGCATTCCAATGGTCGATTACCCGAAAGTGGAACGTGGCGTTTCGTTGCTGAAGTCGTGCTTGCGGTTTAAATAACTTTCTCGAGTGGCCACGCCTACCAGATTCTTCTTGCTCTTGGTAATGGTAGCGGTAGGTAGCAGCGATCCTGATCCTGTGAAGGACGTAGTTACCTTTATATTTTTTAAATTATACCGTACTGCAGGGTGTACTGGTGTAGCGTGTAGCCTACTGTAGTCCGGTACTACAGTACTGTAGTATAGCTGTATAGGTTATACCAAAGTTATCCATATGGACACAAAGAGACTAAAGACAGACAATCCTGAGGCCTCGGCAACTTCTCCAGACACTCTCCACCAGAATGGAAGTCTCCAAACCGCGGCTAATAATTCTACGAACACAGCTATGATAGAAGACCCTGTTGAGGATGTGTACGCACCGAAATACGCAGACAAAGCCTACCAATACTGTATAAAGTATATGCACGGAGCCTGGCGGGATTTAAAGAGAATAGACTTTAAATGCGGCCACCTTAGTGGAGGAATGAGCAACCTGCTGTTTCTGTGTGCCTTATCCGAGGATATCGCGCTGATCGGGAAGGAGCCAAGACGCGTATTACTGCGGATATTCGGAAAAATGATAGAATGCCCTGTTCGCGAGAACGTTGTCTTCAGTATACTTGCCGAGAAGGGGCTGGGCCCCAGGGCTTACGGAGTCTTTAAGGAAGGCCGTCTGGAGGAGTATATAGAGAACTCTCGACCTCTTTGTAACTTGGAGTTATCAGAGAGCGCCATATACGAATCGGTGGCTCGCGATTTGGCAACTATTCATTACTTAGAGATGCCTTTACCAAAGGAGCCGATATCAGTAGTCAACAAAATGGAGGACTGGATGAGAGCACTTGTCTCATTAATAAGCCCAGAATCAGTCGACACCTCAGCTAATAGTTACACTAGCGTTCTTAGAGATATATTTTCTGGACATAATTTAATCGAGGAGTTCAAATTTGCCATCGATTTACTGAAATCCTCGAAATCTCCCGTAGTTTTTTGTCACAACGATTTGCAGTGCGGCAATCTTCTGTTCCGTAAACCCTGTCCAGTTGGCTGTAAGTCGGTAGTTTTTATCGATTTCGAATATTGCGGCTACAATTTCCAAGCGTTCGACTTCGCTAATCATTTTAACGAGTACATGTTCGACTATTCGATTCGGGTTCCTCCGTATTTCGCGTGTAACGAGTCGCTTTACCCGGATAAACATCAGCAACTTCAGTTCTTGGAAGTTTATATGGAGAAAGTAAATGATTCCAGTGGCTGTCTGGCGGTTGAGGATTTGCTCGAAGAGATAGCTAGACTGGCTGTCGTTGTTAACATCATGTGGGCGCTCTGGTCTCTTGTAATGGTGGTTTGTTCCGACCTAGGGGACTTCGATTATTTATCGCACGGAAAATTTCGATTAAAACTAGCGAATCAATTCAAATCAAATCTTAAATAAAACAATCGTGTCGGTTTTGCTTTTACATTTAATTTTTAATCGTGATTCCATAATATGATTTAATTTCACCACCAATGATACTTTAACTATTCGAATAACAGTTGATGTGGGAATGAAGGTGAAGCTTTATTAATTAAAATTTGCTACTTTAATTGAGTGTCGCGGCGCGGGGTGGGGTTAATGTTTCTATAAAGTTTTGTTCGGATTATTTTCAGCTCGGTGGTGAATTATGATGTGTATCTGTTGTTTTTTGAAGATCCTAGATTGGGATAGATAATTTTTCCACATCATCAACTTTAGTTTCTTTATGATAATTTTTTAGTGTAAATTTAACTGAACTGCGCCGACATCACTGAATCCGATACTGAACTTTAGTTAAGATTTCGACTTTCGGCAGTTCGGAACTCATTATCCTGGTCTCTGAGTTCGAGTATCTTCTTTAGTATCATATCGTTTTATTTGATTATTTCCATCTTGCTTTATTTTACTCTGATTATATGTATGTAAATGTATAATTTAGGAAGGGAAAAGGAAAGAATTCATTTTCTGTCTTTTAAAGTCTATCCTTGGTGCATATGGTAGATTTAGCAAAACTTTTATTGTATTACAAATTACTTTCACTTATGTTTGATTAAAAATGAATTAATTATTAATGTATTCAATTGATTTGAGATTTTATTGCCTGGGAACTGTTATGTTAGACTTATGGGTTGCTTTTAGTAACTAGAAAACCAATTAGTAAACCAGAACCCTCTCCATTCATTATTATTATCCTATGACAGTACAGTACTACAGTTGAAAGCCCACTTATTACTAAAATTCATTCACCTGGAATTAGTAATAATTCACATTCGCCCATACCTTTACTGATAAGCTGTATGTAAGCTGATCAGCTGTATAAAATATTTAACACACACTAATGCTACCCTATGAAGAATTTCAAGTTTGTAAGGTGTGGCGTTTAGGCAGTAGGGCCTAAGCAAACAGTATGGGTGTACTAAGTACAATAATCTTGGCAACCTCAGCGATTTATACTAAGCCTGAGTAGAAATCCATTACATAATAAGCCATTTTTCATCATGAACACCAGCCGTTATTGGTGTTATTTTACCATTGCGTCTAATGGCACTTTTCGTTTATTTCATTTTTTGCAAAAACTAATTACTGTATTTTTCTGAAAATTACTTTATACAGAGCCCAGGACCACGCTGAATCCAACGGTATTTTCCTCATATCGCGAGAGCCAGTAGTTTAGGAGGATATAGAGGAACAAACAAACAAACATACATAAACAATTTGAGCTTTAGATATAGATTTTAGTATTATATTATATATATTATTGTATATTGTTAAACTGTTGTATAGTTGGTTGATCTCTAGAGGGAGACCCCCACGCAAATTCTATTTCAGATTATTTACAGACTATATGTGTTTAATCTTCTGGTTCATCCAAGATTTTGTTTCATTTTATCAAAGATTGACTGACAGCGACTGACTGACAGACAACGGTTGAAACATAAGTACTAGTGTTGAGAACTGTAACTGTAATTATACTGTAACTGCAACTGTAACTGAATGGTTTTGATGATTTTTTTGATACTGTAACTATAACTGTAATTGCGAATTTTGAATACTGTAACTGTAACTGAAACTGAAATTAACAAAATCCGATTCAGTTCTCAATCACACAATTAACATGAATGAGCATTTAAAACAGTATTGTAATAAAGTATAGAGTATAGTTTAATAAATGAATAACAGTGGTTAGTGCTGGTTACCATATAATAGGTATCATTTTTAAAACATTGTTATAAAAAAACAATCTAATTTTTTCCACTTCTGAACAAAACCATAATATTACACAATATAAAATCAAAGACCCATTGTCCACTTAGCTCAAATAGTAGCATATAGTCTATGTTTATCTGTCTCAACTATTAGACTATTATCAGCCTTATCACCACTTTTGCTTCATATTAAATGTAAATGTTTTAGATAAACAAAGAAAAGTTAGGCCTAATGGTAGAGGGATATTAACGGATATATATTTTACATTATGAATTATTAATGTTACCGGTACTATTAATATCACAATCACACTAGAGGCACACTGGAAATTAAATTTTGATCAAGTTTACCATTATAAATTACAAAATTAAACTTAAAAGTGAAAGGAGCAGCTTATCGAGGTGGGTCTAACCAAAACAATAAATATATGATTACTAAAACAAATTACGAATTAAGGAAAATGAGCAGGATTCAGAAGCATGGCTTTATAACCAAAACAATAAATGATAACAGTACTGTACAAGCACTGAAACAAGATGTGCAGTAAAATGTGGGTGCTTAGTGTGATCTTGTGACGTGCCACTTTCATTACATACTATCAGTATATTAGTTACAAAATATTACCATAGAGTGGGTCCAACTTTCCTACAACAACTACCTATTAGCTCTAGAAAGAGGACGTTTCGTAATGAACATTATTATTAGCGTATATTACAGTAATATATTAAAGTGCCTCATTTTTAGTTTCAGATGACTGCTTACTACATGAGATCATATATATTGAATCTAAAACTGAAACTGTAACTGAAATGCTCAATTTTGTAATACTGAAACTGTAACTGTAACTGAAATGTTACACTTTGTAATACTGAAACTGTAACTGAAATGCAAAACTTTGAATACTGAAACTGTAACTGTAACTGAAATGCAAAACTTTGAATACTGAAACTGTAACTGTAACTGAAATTAGTCAAAATTGATTCAGTTCTCAACACTAAAAGTACCTGTCTTATATTCTCGCTTACGGTACTTCGTCGCTCGCCTCGCAAACGTAAACATAAACTTAAATTTTTGTAAATCTTCAGATTTACTTACTGTAAGAAAATCGTGTCTGTTTGTTTGTCTGTCTGTTTGTCACACGAAAGGCTCCGAAACTATCCGGTCAAT
Source organism: Nemertoderma westbladi (assembly GCA_032718475.1). Lineage (NCBI taxonomy): Eukaryota > Metazoa > Xenacoelomorpha > Nemertodermatida > Nemertodermatidae > Nemertoderma > Nemertoderma westbladi. The sequence goes on along the minus strand of JAUCBJ010000492.1, from coordinate 18,843 downwards.
TGTGTTGTTTTTAGTTACCCCTGTAGTGTATGGTCTGAATGGGTGTATAAAGCAATGGTGACTGATGAGGTTGCCCAGATTATTGTACTTAGTAGACCCATACTGTTGCTTAGGCCCTACTGCCTAAACTCCACCCCTTATAAATTCTTCATAGTGTGTTAAATATTTTATACAGCTGATCAGCTTACTTACATACAGCTTATCAGTAAAGGTATGGGCGAATGTGAATTAATTACTAATTCCAGGTGAATGAATTTTAGTAATAATGTAGGCTTCAACTATGGGAAAGGAACAGGTTAAAGTGGTGGTGTCAACGAAATGGTAGTCAATAAAATTGGATATAAGGTCGATTTAAAAAATACACCAATCATGGGAAAGGAACAGGTTAAATGGCGGTGTTTTCTAACCAAAACAATAAACGATTGTCAATAAGACTTGGTTACATGGTTGATTTAAAAAATTCACAAATCATGGAAAAGGAACAGGTTACAAGTGGCGGTGTTTTCTAACCAAAATAATAAACGATAGTCAAAAACTGGTTACATGGGCGATACAGGTAATAAACCAATCATGGGAAAGGAACAGGTTACAAGTGGCGGTGTTTTCTAACCAAAATAATAAACGATAGTCAAAAACTGGTTACATGGGCGATACAGGTAATAAACCAATCATGGGAAAGGAACAGGTTACAGTGGCAGTGTTTCCTAACCAAAAAAATAATCCTTTTCTTTCCATCCTTTCCTACTTTTCTTTCCTTTCCTTCTTCCTCCCATCCCCCATCCATCCCTCCAACCCACCTGCCTTCCTCCCATCCCCCATCCATCCCTCCAACCCACCTGCCTTCCTCCCATCCCCCATCCATCCCTACAACCCACCACCTGCCTTCCTCCCATCCCCCATCCATCCCTCCAACCCACCTGCCTTCCTCCCATCCCCCATCCATCCCTCCCACCCACCTGCCTTCCTCCTCCTCAGAGAAAACATAATATATAACTTCTTACCAAAATGATCTCGTACAAAATGACCCCCTTGTGAAGTTTCCTGTACTGTTTGGGAAAGTATCTCAGAATCTTTAATTTCTGCCAATGGTTGTCTATGAGGAATGCGCTCCGAGAAGGTAGTTTTTTTCCACGGGAAAGGGAAAGTACAGGAAACTTCACATGGGCAATACCTCCGGGTAGCAGATAGGAGTAGCTCCCACCCCTACCTTCGGGTAGTAGATAGGAGTAGCGCCCACCCCTACCTTCGGGTAGCAGATAGGAGTAGCGCCCACCCCTACCTTCGGGTAGTAGATAGGAGTAGCGCCCACCCCTACCTTCTGGTAGCAGATAGGAGTAGCGCCCACCCATACCTTCGGGTAGCAGATAGGAGTAGCGCCCACCCCTACCCTCGGGTAGTAGATAGGAGTAGCGCCCACCCCTACCTTCGGGTAGTAGATAGGAGTAGCGCCCACCCCTACCTTCTGGTAGCAGATAGGAGTAGCGCCCACCCATACCTTCGGGTAGCAGATAGGGGTAGCGCCCACCCCTACCTTCTGGTAGCAGATAGGAGTAGCGCCCACCCATACCTTCGGGTAGCAGATAGGAGTAGCGCCCACCCCTACCTTCTGGTAGCAGATAGGAGTAGCGCCCACCCCTACCTTCTGGTAGCAGATAGGAGTAGCGCCCACCCCTACCTTCGGGTAGCAGATAGGAGTAGCGCCCACCCCTACCTTCTGGTAGCAGATAGGAGTAGCGCCCACCGCTACCTTCAGGTAGCAGGTAGGAGTAGCGCCCACCCCTACCTTCGGGTAGCAGATAGGAGTAGCGTCCACCCCTACCTTCGGGTAGCAGGGATGTAGGACAACAATTCGGTCCCGGACAATTCGGTGCCGGACAATTCGGTCCAAAACACTAAATAAATGGGACCGAATTGTCCGGGACCGAATTGTCCTAGGACCGAATTGTCCTAGGACCGAATTGTTCGGGACCGAATTGTCCGGGACCGAATTGTCCGGGACCGAATTGTCCGGTTCCTGATAGCAACTTTTTAGTGCTTTTTTGATATTGGTGAATGTTCTAGAACATTAGTAGAGATATTTGTTATGGTAGCTAGTATTATTTAATTGCTAGAATTTTTTGAAATTTTAAAAATACTGTATTTTTTTTATTTTTGTTATTGGTAGTGTTCGAGAACATTGTTATATATTATTTATTAAGGTGTAGCTAGTGTTTTTTGCTACTAGCTAGCATTTCTTTGAAATTATTAAAACACTTGTGTAAACATTGATATTTCAGAATTAGGCCTAAACTGTTGCTGATTATATTAATTACCAACAATATTGATGATATTATAACAGTACCTGAATGAGATCCAGCTATTATCTAGGATAATAATTTAGGGTTGTTAACCAACCAACAACACATACAGTATACTTACGCAATATATAAAAAAAATCAGTTTTAAACATTTTAAATACATACTATTACTAGCTAGTAAATAATTAACAAGCTCCATAAAAACACCATAATAGCTACCATAACTAATAATGTTATAAAAAAAAGTAAATTTTTTTTATTTTTAAAAGAATACTAGCTAATAAAAAAAACACTAGCTACCATATAATAATATATATTAAGGTTCTAGAACATTTACCATTATATAGTACCAATTAAATTTGGTCCCGGACAATTCGGTCCTGGACAATTCGGTCCCGGACAATTCGGTCCCGGACAATTCGGTCCCATTAATATGCATGTTTTGGGACCGAATTGTCCTAGTCAGTATCCGGACAATTCGGTCCCGGACAATTCGGTCCCAAAACACAAAATTAATGGGACCGAATTGTCCGGGACCGAATTGTCCGGACCGAATTGTCCGGGACCGAATTGTCCTGCTTCCGGGTAGCAGATAGGAGTAGCGCCCACCCCTACCTTCGGGTAGCAGATAGGAGTAGCGCCCACCGCTACCTTCTGGTAGCAGATAGGAGTAGCGCCCACCCCTACCTTCTGGTAGCAGATAGGAGTAGCGCCCACCCCTACCTTCTGGTAGCAGATAGGAGTAGCGCCCACCCCTACCTTCGGGTAGTAGATAGGAGTAGCGCCCACCGCTACCTTCGGGTAGCAGATAGGAGTAGCGCCCACCCCTACCTTCGGGTAGCAGATAGGAGTAGCGCCCACCCCTACCTTCTGGTAGCAGATAGGAGTAGCGCCCACCCCTACCTTCGGGTAGTAGATAGGAGTAGCGCCCACCCCTACCTTCGGGTAGTAGATAGGAGTAGCGCCCACCGCTACCTTCTGGTAGCAGATAGGAGTAGCGCCCACCCCTACCTTCTGGTAGCAGATAGGAGTAGCGCCCACCCCTACCTTCTGGTAGCAGATAGGAGTAGCGCCCACCCCTACCTTCGGGTAGTAGATAGGAGTAGCGCCCACCCCTACCTTCGGGTAGCAGATAGGAGTAGCGCCCACCCCTACCTTCGTGTAGCAGATAGGAGTAGCGCCCACCCCTACCTTCGGGTAGCAGATAGGAGTAGCGCCCACCCCTACCTTCTGGTAGCAGATAGGAGTAGCGCCCACCCCTACCTTCGGGTAGTAGATAGGAGTAGCGCCCACCCCTACCTTCGGGTAGTAGATAGGAGTAGCGCCCACCGCTACCTTCTGGTAGCAGATAGGAGTAGCGCCCACCCCTACCTTCTGGTAGCAGATAGGAGTAGCGCCCACCCCTACCTTCTGGTAGCAGATAGGAGTAGCGCCCACCCCTACCTTCGGGTAGTAGATAGGAGTAGCGCCCACCCCTACCTTCGGGTAGCAGATAGGAGTAGCGCCCACCCCTACCTTCGTGTAGCAGATAGGAGTAGCGCCCACCCCTACCTTCGGGTAGTAGATAGGAGTAGCGCCCACCCCTACCTTCGGGTAGTAGATAGGAGTAGCGCCCACCGCTACCTTCTGGTAGCAGATAGGAGTAGCGCCCACCCCTACCTTCTGGTAGCAGATAGGAGTAGCGCCCACCCCTACCTTCTGGTAGCAGATAGGAGTAGCGCCCACCCCTACCTTCGGGTAGCAGATAGGAGTAGCGCCCACCCCTACCTTCTGGTAGCAGATAGGAGTAGCGCCCACCCCTACCTTCTGGTAGCAGATAGGAGTAGCGCCCACCCCTACCTTCGTGTAGCAGATAGGAGTAGCGCCCACCCCTACCTTCTGGTAGCAGATAGGAGTAGCGCCCACCCCTACCTTCGGGTAGTAGATAGGAGTAGCGCCCACCCCTACCTTCGGGTAGCAGATAGGAGTAGCGCCCACCCCTACCCTCGGGTAGCAGATAGGAGTAGCGCCCACCCCTACCTTCGGGTAGCAGATAGGATTAGCGCCCACCCCTACCTTCGGGTAGCAGATAGGAGTAGCGCCCACCCCTACCCTCGGGTAGCAGATAGGAGTAGCGCCCACCCCTACCCTCGGGTAGCAGCCATCGAAATACGAGCCTTCTGGTCGCCCCTGGCTACGGCCCACTGTTTGCTTTGCTTCCCCATGATTCATAAGGCCACATCGCCATCATCTAAGGCAACATTTTTACTTAACACAGATTCAACGCAGGAACGCAACATAACGGAATGTAGGAAATATAGAATAAAGGAGTTCAAGGATTTAATTTTTGTTTGTCTTTTGACTTCGTGTTGAATAATTATAAACATTCATTCAACATTATATTTGCAATAAGACAACACAAGGATTTTTATACATTGCATTAAATAATATATAATTCGGCAGCAAATAGACCAGAAAATAATGTATTTATCGTATCTATTTGGAAAATTTCTAAACTTTTGCCAAACAACAAGTGTGCCAAGTTTGTTTAGACTTCATCGAGGATTAGCCGAGTTATTAACGTTTAAAAACACGGGCCTACAGGACGACAATATTGAGAGAGTGTAATACGTATGCTGAGCTCGCTTACTTTCGTTACTCGCCCCACATTATCAATTACATTAGTTATGGAGGATGGGGGGGGGGGGGGGGGGGGTAATCAAAGAATAGAAAGGATGCGAAAGTTAGAAACAAAAAAGGGAAATTAGTTATATATTATTATTAATTTCGTTACAAATATAATTAATTAACTCAGTTGGATAAGCGATGCCAACATTTCATTACGGGGCCTCGTTTCTCCCAGGTGTAGTGCCGCAATAGAGTGATATAGGCGAACCCGAATAGCAACCCCCCCAAGTGGGCGGCGTGGTCAAAATAGCCCCATCGAAACAGCAGTCCTGTCGTCTCCAGAGCTAGCAGCCCCATCAGTCCGTGTTGAGCAGAGAAAGATATGGGCAGAAATATTATCTGAAGTTTACCCTCTGGGTATAGGGTGCAGTACGAGCCTAGCATACCCACGATGCAACCGCTCGCTCCCAGACTTATATTAGGGGCTCGAAGTCTAGTTTTATTTACGAGACTACAGAAGGAAGCGAAAGCGCCACTGCTGAGATACAAGGCGACCATCTGTTCCCGACCCAATGCACTCTCTACCGGTCGCACGAAGGACCAGAGAACGTACATGTTACACGCGAAATGTATCGCATAGCAGTGGCTGAAGGTTGATAGCACGAGGCCTGGAGTCAGGGCCTTGGCTGCCGGTGATGTTGTGAAGTATTTCAGTAGAAGAGTTTTAATCCCGGCGTCTGGTAGCTGCCACAGGGCGAATACTCCGGCATTTAGCCCCATTATGGCGGCCATTGTCTGCTGTCCCGGGGTGAGTTTGTTCCAGGCGGCGGCCACAGAGTGGCCGACGTGGGTTTCGTTCGCAGGTGGATGTGGTTGCTGAGAGCTATGGTAACGAAACGGCCACAAATGAGAGACGGGAGGCAGGCCGTAACGATCTGGGTTCGTATGGGAAGTCGGGCTGGTCTTTAGAGACTCGTAATGCCAGATAATGCAAACGATAAAGACAAGTCCAATATAGCAGAATAGGAATAATAAAGGTTTGCCAAGGCGTCTCCAGTTTATGGCGAAAGAGAAAAATAAATCAGAATCAACCGGCTCTAAATCAACCCCCTCGCCCTGTGGTTTAGGCGTGCTGGAAACAACCGGGACTTTCGTTTTAAACGTTCGTATTGTTCTCGCGTCTAGACAGTCGTACGATACTATACTGCAGTGGGATAGCCAGTTATTCCGAGGCTGCGCACGTAGATTATCTAGGTGTCTATAGGGTCGCAACTCTGTGGAATTGTTTCGGAGGACAACGGCTGTGCAGGCGGTACCGGTAGTCGAACGGGCGTTATGTAGTTCTATCGCCGGAGGAGCGCGTCGACCCCAAAGAGGTAATAGTTGCAAAGTAAACTTCGATAAAGCCAGAGAAGCCATTTCATCACAGAGTTCAAAAATAATAATAATACGGTAGGCAGAAGGCAGGTAGGCCTACCGTACTGAGGTAAGGTACTGCGGTAGGGCTGGCAGACTGCAGGTCGAGCAGTACTGCAGTACAGATCAGCTGGCAATGGCAGGCTGGTAGTTCAGTAAGGTAGGCATAGGCAGTACAGCAGTAGGTACATCAGTACATAAGGCTGTAAGGTAGGCAGTACAGCAGTAGGTACAACCCAGATTGCGATTTTGTGATGCAGGTGATAATATCACACTTCTGTAGAGGCGCCATTTTTTCACGGTTCTCATGGGCCTTTGTCATTTCGGACATTACTATTCACTATGGGCCCGTCCGAAATTGGCGAAATTCCACAAAATTGATTAGATTAGAGCCTCATGACTTAGGGTTAGGGTTTACTGCTTTAATTACAGATCGTTTATTGACATCTACAGTATCTTAAGGACTTAAGCACGTAATTTTTACCTTTTTAACTGATTTTCTGGAAAATTTGTAAAAAAAATTAGAAAATAGAAATTTGTGAGAAAAGGGGATTTTTCAAATAAATATCACAAGGACTAATAATACTATCGCGAATAAGACATTTGTAAGTATTATTACTTGGAAAAAGTCATTTATAATAAAATTCGTATACTGTAAATAGCTTAAATGGCCTCTTGTGCTAATATTTTCCTTGTCTAACTAAGATAGCCAGCCCTCTGGGACTTCCATTACTTAAATAAATATTATATCTACTACTGTACTGTACTGTAGTCCCTATTCGATAATTTTAATCATTACTGTATAATAATTGCATTGGTAGCCATACTGTACGTGTAGTTTGTCCCATGTGAATACTGTATGTTTATACTTTATCAATCTCCTAAAAGGCACTTTGCATGATAAAGTAAAGTAATTTATTACATTTCCGAAAAGGTGTACCCCGGTTGGGTGCAACCTTCGCCCGGGGTAAACCTTCGCCCGCAAGGCAATCTTCGCCCGCGAGCAACCTTCGCCCAATAAGATTTGTGATAGTAACCGTTTTAGTTACCAATTGAGGATAGGAGCAGGTTACGGAAATGGGTTTTTTATCCAAAACAATAATAAACGATATTGTTATCAATTGAGGGAAAGCAGCAGGTTACAGAAACGGTTTTTTTTAACTAAAACAATATTGTTTAGTGGGCGAAGGTTGCTCGCGGGCGAAGTTTGCCTGCGCGGGTGAAGGTTTCCGCCGGGCGATAGTTACTCATTTTGAGGACGAAGATTGCTCCGGGCGAAGCATTCTCGTGGGCGACGTTTGCTGGGTACAGTGTACGCTGTCAATGCTGATTACCGACAGCAGGCAATCGACCGCCGTTATAGCGAAGAATATGGAAACTGGAAACCGACCGGGACGCTCTTGACTCTCGTTTAATGTTTTTGGTTAGAATAACTTACCACTGGCGTAACCTCTGCTGACGTCGTAGGCCTATCGTCTACTCCCCACTGTAACCTCTGCTTATGTCGTAGGCCTATCGTCTACTCCCTACTGTAACCTCTGCTGACGTCGTAGGCCTATCGTCTACTCCCCACTGTAAACTCTGCTGACGTCGTAGGCCTATCGTCTACTCCCCACTGTAACCTCTGCTTATGTCGTAGGCCTATCGTCTACTCCCCACTGTAACCTCTGCTTATGTCGTAGGCCTATCGTCTACTCCCCACTGTAACCTCTGCTTATGTCGTAGGCCTATCGTCTACTCCCCACTGTAACCTCTGCTTATGTCGTAGGCCTATCGTCTACTCCCTACTGTAACCTCTGCTGACGTCGTAGGCCTATCGTCTACTCCCCACTGTAACCTCTGCTGACGTCGTAGGCCTATCGTCTACTCCCCACTGTAACCTCTGCTGACGTTGTAGGCCTATCGTCGACTCCCCACTGTAACCTCTGCTTATGTCGTAGGCCTATCGTCTACTCCCCACTGTAACCTCTGCTGACGTCGTAGGCCTATCGTCTACTCCCCACTGTAACCTCTGCTTATGTCGTAGGCCTATCGTCTACTCCCCACTGTAAACTCTGCTGACGTCGTAGGCCTATCGTCTACTCCCCACTGTAACCTCTGCTTATGTCGTAGGCCTATCGTCTACTCCCCACTGTAACCTCTGCTTATGTCGTAGGCCTATCGTCTACTCCCCACTGTAACCTCTGCTGACGTCGTAGGCCTATCGTCTACTCCCCACTGTAACCTCTGCTTATGTCGTAGGCCTATCGTCTACTCCCCACTATAACCTCTGCTGACGTCGTAGGCCTTTCGTCTACTTCCCATGCTATAATTTTAATTATTTCAGTGTAGGGCCTACCCTACTCTTCTGTGTATTTTGAATTGCTATTTTTTTTTGTTTGCTTTTCTATTTACTTACTGGTGGCTTTCATTCATTCTTTGAGCTGTTGTCAGCTTACTGTATAGGCATACTGTATGTATACAGTACTATATGCTCAACTTTAATTAGAATGCAATATCTAATGATAGATAAATATGTCTCAATAATGAAATATGACTTTTGTAATTTAGAAGTATATGGTACAGCGGTTGGAGTTGTTATTCCAAGCATATTGAGTAAATTTGGGTTTTGTTTTTGGTTAGGGATAATCATATACAGTAAATATAATTGTCATATCATAGTGTATAACCTGAACCATATATATAATTATCTAAGAAATTCTGCTCAATTTCATTAGATTATGACTTAGGGTTCTTACATCACATAGTGGTGCACATTGACCGCAAGTGAAAAAGGTGATCAACCGACGCAAATTGGGGGCATATTAAATAAAGTTTTGTTTATTGTCCCCGTAACCCATCCGGACCTGTCAACCAGATGAGATGCCACCTAGCGGCGCGTTAAGGTATGACAACTGCTAATAATGCTTCAGCAAAACGTGGACATATCATTAGTATCATCATATTATTTGTATAGGCTCCTCCATAATCAACTTTGTACTGCTCTGCCTCTGCATGACCTGATATATTAGACCTGATAGCTGTACAGCTGTACAGCGCTGCTGCTGCTACTGTGCTATACCTGTATACCCACCTTCAAACCAACTGCAAAATACATTATGGTCGAGGTCTACTGTACCCGCCCCACACTGCGGGCCGGAACCTATTGGACTGGACTGTCAGCGTATGTCGACACTCGAGATCAATGAATAACTAAAACTATGGATAGGGACCAAGTAGAGCGAGAGTTTGAATGTTCCATATGCCTTAGACTACTAACTAATCCGCGTGGTTTGAACTGTTCGCACAGCTACTGCTTCAAGTGTATTGGAAAAGTACCGAAACTGGAAGACGGTAGGGACGGAGTTTCAATAGAATGTCCTCAGTGTTTGGAGGTCACAAATATTAACAAGGTTGAGTCTTTGGGGAGAAATCATATCGTAAATTCAATGATTGATACTATTAGACAAACGAAAACTTGCGAAGATTGTCGTAAAAACAAAGGAACGAATCCGTGTGAAGCGTGCGACAACGAAATTTGTAGGACTTGTGAGCTCTACCATGTGTGCAACCCTAATCCACCAGATGCACCGCTTCAATGCGGTTCTAGTTATTTCGAAGATCCTGACAGGAAAGCGATTGCTAGTGGATCTCAGTCAAATTATCCAGGTACGAGTGGATCCCAATCGAAATATTCTGGAAAAGGTGAATCTCACTCAAAAGATTCAGATATCTGTCAAATTCATCGTCTAAACAAGCGACAGTATTGTATGACCTGCGAGTCAACTGTTTGCCGTAGATGTCACTCAGTTGACGATAATTTAAAAAACCACGACGTTTCATATTGCGCCAATGTTTGTCACAATATTAGAGGCAACTTAGAAGAAGGTCCGGTAAAGTCGAGAAAGCAACTGGTAGCAAAGCTGTCCTCGTTTGATGGTGTTCTGGAGGAATTGGGTGAAGTAGCTAATGTTTGGAGTTCCGATGTAACAAATCATTTTGAATATTTATCAAAAGAATTAAAATCAGCGGAAAATAAAATGGTACAGGACATCGAAAAGTTAAAGAAGAGCATATTAAAGAAAATATCCGTATCACGAGAATTTCTCAAGAATATCGATATTCCAGAACGTGGCGAGTATTTGATTGGCTTAGATAATCAGCGATTACTTGAGGAAATTGTTACCTCTAAGGAGTTAATCAAGAAGTACAAAGACATAGACGAACAGATCGCCTCTGTGAAGGTCGTTGAAGTTCCAGATGTAACGTTGATGAAATTGAGTGACATATTGATAAGGAAGTTTCTGAAGGATATTACTGGTCGCATTGATATAGTTCGACATGATGATATTGATGAAGATACCGCCGTCACGAATAATAAAGAGGCCGACCCAGAACATCGATATCATATTCCTGAATATGAATACGAGAATGAAGTTATCAAAAAGTCAGAACCATTATAACCGCTAGGAATTGGATGTATCAGTACAATAGCTGATTGTTTGGAAGGCAAGGCATGCTGGCAGATAATTCTACTCGCAGAAATGTTTGCATATACTATTTTATATGGCCTAGTACCGGACCGGTAGTTACTGTTGTACTACAGTAGTTGTGATTATTAGTGCTGATCACTGTAATTCATTTAAGGTGAGAATGAACGTGTCAGTTTTCCCATAGGAATATACTGAATGTTGAAACGCAGGTACCAAAATATCGAGAACAGTAACTGTTGTCGATATATTGTTGGGGTAATTTGCCTGAAATTTTCACAGAACCTATATATCGGTCTTATGCAACTTTTGAACTAAAATGGTTACCCCTTGACTATATCTTATGGAGATATGGCATTTTTTGAAAAAAAAATCGCCTGAAATCAGGAATTTGAAAAAAAACACGTCCATTTTCTCACAAAAAGTTATATAACATAAAATCATTTTATCAGATGTTCTTAATTCTAGTTCAGAAGTTACCTTATATGGTAGGGAACCATCAGTACAGTACAAATTTTATGAAATTTCAAAAAGCCATTTTCAAGATATGTATCTAAAAATTGAAAATTTTTAATTAGAGATAATTGAGGTTAAAGTCCCGCCTTCCCGCCAATTTAATGTAAATATCGGAATCTTCAAAATGTAAGGTTAGTTCTAAATATCTGCCAAATTATAAGGAGGCACACCAGCCTGCTAGCTAACTAAAATTTCTGATGGGGGTTTTCATGGCCGCTGTTTTCATTTCCGTTATTAATTTTAAAGTTTGACATAATATAGACTGTCTCTCTGTCCATCAAAATATGAGGAAGTACACTAACAAACAAACAGACAGACATACTATTCATAGATTCCAAAAATGAGTGTACATGACACAAGAATTGAATTCACCGACCAGGAAAACCCCCATGGCGATAAATTTACTGTAGTTAGGGTGTAGTTAATGTGTTTCCTTATATATCTTGACAGACAGACCAACAGACAGACAAACCTTTGTTGCTGTGCAAAATGTTAAAAATAGTCCTTTGTTTAAAAAGGGCCTAAACCAAAAATTTTCAAATTTGAAAAATACATACTTAGAGAATAAGTCAAATTATAAGTCTATTTAGGTTTTCAAGGGTGCTGATTCCGATGGCAGTGATTATTTTCAATGAAACTGATCCAATGCCAATTTTTGGCGGCACCTCACAAATAAAAATTACAAGTAAACCAACAGTAAGCTGCAAAAAAACCGACAAATCATTAGAATCATTGAAAATGATTGCCATCTGATTGAGGACCCTTGGAAACCTAAATATCCAAATATAGAAGTGAGTGAGATAATTCGACTTTAGAATTTGAAAAGTGCTATTTACTTGCGCTTTTCATATTTGGGTGCTTTAAAAAATATGCATAAGCATTATTAGACTATACACATCCACAGGAATCAACTTTACTCGATAAAAGCAATGAACATGACAACAAACAGAAAAACAGGGTGAGGTATATTTATCCCCCCCCCCCCCCCGGTCGAATTTAAAATATGAGAGACCAAAATTTTGAGGTGCCTAAAAATTGAGAACCCATCACCCAAAAATCGCGAAACTTTCACGAAATGTTGCAAATAAAAAATGTTAAACGTCAGAAAGTTTCAGGTCAATAGGTGTGCAAAATTTTGAGATGCATGGCAAAAAAACAGGGTGGGGTAAATTTACCCCCGGTCGAATTAGCAGGATTAAGTTTGGTATTTAATTCCACCATAAAAAAACAAATTTTTTGAACCCCCATAGGTACATTCTCACCTTAAAGAACTTCCCTTCTGTTTTCCATCGCCTCTGTATTCAGTGTAACATACAGTTTCTGTTTTTCCATGATATCTCAGAAATTCAGTTTATTGTTAAGGCCCCTATATAAAAACAGTACACCATAACTGTTCGCGCTTTTGAAGACCTTTAGCAGTTTAACCTGCCAAAATTTATATGTCTTTTAGTTAATTAAAACACCTTTAGCATACGACAATATTTTATGCTAATAAACAAAACATTAGCCGAAGTCAGCCCATGCGCGATCATTCACCCGATGGATCTACACCCGGGAGGCTGAATTCGGATGCTTAAATTATATTATTGCAGTGTAAGGTTGCAGTGTAAACTTACTGTATTATTCGATAGATCGTTAATAATTAATCTCTGACAGATATTATTGGCTTTCGGGAAATATTAACAGTTCCTTTTGGACGTGGCGCTCTATCTATTTAAACAGAACTAGGACTTATACTAAACGCAACGATACCGCTTATGATTAAAGTATAAGGCGTATTCTTTAGGAAATACTTTGTTACCAATCACAATCATGCACACTATTCTGCCGACCGTCAGTATATTTGATCACACATAAAGAGAGCAGCAATTGACTCATGTAGGGTCTGCTAAATAACATTAGATTCAATACACACCACATTAATATAAATCGCAATTGTTATATATAGCCTGTCTCTCTAACCTGTAGTGTATCAAGAAAATTGGGAAATTTGGGTGATTTATCCGTATTCTCCAAAGGGCAATATTTCATCAACAAATAGATATAATTAATAACTGACGGTAAATAACAGTACAAACAATATGATTAGTGCAGTTAAATTAAATGATTGAGACTCGTTAAGTTCGTTAGTTAAGGTAACAGTTATACTTTCGGTAATTTAAGCAGTTTTACTAGAGTTCTTCCCAAAAGCCGGTGTTATGGCGAAAAATGGGAACATAACAACAGAATCATATGAAGAATCATATGACTAGAATGACTATACGAGGATACCAACTACCCTTATTCCACGAAGCTCCCGTTCAACACAGAGGATGAGCATAGAGATAGGAAATTCAGTTCAGTAGCTCTGGGATAGGTCGAAATCAACGCCCACTCAAATTCTATTGGCCGATACGGACAGCAGGGCTTAGGCAACCTCCCTAGGCTAGTTGGCCGATTAAACTGAGCCCAGATACCTCCGTACAGCACATCAGCCAATAAGCTGGTAGCTTGCACTATTTTAGCTATAGCTCCCTTTTAGAGTATTCTAGCGACAGGGGGGGAACTGGCCAGCAAAGGCAAACGTATCAGTTATCCCACAAAAGCTTTTACACCGCTCCCAGAAAATGGGATTTAAGTCTATAAAATATACAAAATCACAGTTTCTAAAATATAAAAATACTCTAAACAGTTAGTCTTTCTTGCGCGGACGGCGTTTACGCAGTTTTTTAAAGCTAGCAAGAGTCCTTTTCTCTTTGGGGCGAGCCACTTTACGAGGAGGGCTATAACTCCTGGGTGAAGGGTGCAATATGATTGCATCAGAAGGTATGGGATTACGATCGGTATATCCGCCGGTCGAAGTACCGGGTTGATTGACATCAACGTCTGGGGAGAGGGGTCTAACGGCTTTGAGAGCTCGTTTCAAGACAGCCGCTCTTACGGGTCCTTTACGAGTGGTCTGAACGAGGGCCGTGGGTGGACCATAGGCAGTTAGAAACTTCCTTGGTTTAATGGTTCTTTCCAACTCGCGTTCGCGGGCTCTGTACTCGTAAGGCCGTCGATATACTTCCTGTAACTCGGGGTGTGAGTTGACGAATAAGTCTCCATAGGCCGGATCTTGACGGATAAAGTTTATTAAGTTGTACGAATTGATGTCACTCGGATTAATGCTCCTGAGGAATTTGCGTACATATTTGGTTGAAATACATTCTCCAACGCGCTTCAATAGTTCATAACTTGATAGGCGTGATTTCTGCTCGACGGAGGCAAACAAATAAGGATGGAACGCATAAACTCCTTCGTAAGCGCGTCCAGGATAATAGCGATGGCGTGAATCACAATGTAAATCAGCGTTCGCTTCCCAAGCTCTGATATAACGTAGTACAATCATTTCATCTACGCTCTCTAAATCATGGTTAAAGGGACAATCAAAGCTGGCGTGTCCTTTTAATTGACAATGATGGCATTGAGTCATAAATTGGGGGCAGACAGCAAAAATGTGCAAATTATTAAGCCGACAATATGCACAATAGATTTCCATCGACGGTTGCTCGTGGAAATAGGAACAGAGATCGTTGGTGTCCATAGACGTAATATGGTCTCTCGATGCGCACAGCCGACAACGTTGTCGAGAAACATAATTGGCATGGCGATAATCATACGCAGTAAGACACTGTGGACCTTGATACCATTCCAATATGTAGTCGCTATCGCTACTCCGAGACGTGGGGGGCTGAATCTCTTCAGATTCTAAACATATGGGTTCGTCTTCCCCTTGTATAGTTGAGGTAGGCGTGGCTGTCTCCTCAAGTGGACCTACCGTCTGAATTTCCACGACAGAATAACCTGTGGGGATCCGAGGTCTTTGGATAACCGAGGAGTGCAGGTTTATTGTACAAATGTCTTTGAAAATAGCGAATCCAGCGCTATCTAACTTCTCCGCAGCCGAGTCTCTTAAGCTGAGCTTGGTCAAAGCGCGGTCTTTGAATTGGCTATCCACGTTGCGAAACGGGGTTAAAAACCGTCGGAAACATTCAAAGCGGATGAATTTATTATGTTCATCTAGCTTAGTGAGTTTGGTCCCAAGGATTAATGGATGGGCGCGTATAGTACGACTGCACACATCGGCTAGCCAACCGGAAAGTGCGGTATTTTCGAAGATCGTGTAGATAGCTAAGGAGGGACGGAGTGGAACACTCATGAAGCTATACACGGCGCCAGGTGCGGTCAACGGTCCGTCAAAGTATAAACGAGAATAATGGTCTCCGTATACTTGTTGATAGTTGATGGGATTTCCGACCTTGAAATTCCACCCGTATTCCTGAAAGGCAAGATGTCCGATGGAAGTTCGTTGCACCTTTGTAATGTTGCTAGACGCATTAGCATACATGGTGCGAAAGAAACCTCTGCCTTCGGCCCAAGGAGCTATCAGCAGAGTATCCACGAAAGGATAGGGGATATTTTCCATATTCCGAAGTCGTTTTGGAGATCCCCGTAAACAGCTGAGCCGATTTTAATGATTCTTTCGTTGAATAACATCTCGAGAACGGGCTGGGGTAACATCGATCCATCGATACCCATGGCCGGTTTGCGTTCGGTGTCAATGATGTAACGCTGCGCGAGTTCGAATTGTCCATGTCGGAGATTCTTTTGCGTTTCGGTGAGAGTTTCAAAGGAATAATCGACCACGTCGGAACACGCTCGCGTAAACACGTGAGTGGAACCAGCTAATCCGCGTATGTGTATCATGCGCGTAGTTCCTAATTCTCCGATTGGAATGCTACCTTCGTTATCGTAAGTAACAACGCCATACATCTCAATGATATTAAGAGTTTCATTCCACTCTTTGGTGGCGTTCTCGAGGGTCATCCCTACTGGATGCCACAAGGTGGCGCATTGATTAGTGTCAGGGAGATCACTATACTTCATGTATCGAGTGGTATACGTCTCCACATTTCCATATCTTTGTATTTTCTCCTCCTCGAATGTAAAAGCTTTTGTGGGATAACTGATTCGTTTGCCTTGTTGGCCAGTTCCCCCCCAGTCGCTAAGAATACTCTCAAAGTGATCTATAGCTAAAAATAGTGCAAGTTACCAGCTTATTGGCTGATTTGCTGTACGCAGGCATCTGGGCTCTGTTTAATCGGCCACCAAGCCTAGGGAGGTTGCGTCATAGCCTTGTTTTTGTATCTCCCAATAGAATTTGAGTTAGCCTTGATTTTGACCTATCACAGAGCTGCTGAACTGAAAATTTCCTATCTCACTGCTCTTTCTCTGTGTTGAACGGGAGCTTCGTGGAATAAGGGAGTTGGTATCCTCGTATAGAGCAGTAGTCACGAGTTTTTCAAAGCCACGAAAGAACGGCTTTTAGTGTTTTGTGCTTTCTGCTTTTTAGCTCAACACTAGTAGGTTTAATTATAAGGACATATATCCTTTAACTCTCATGGAATCACTGCAATTACGCATTGAAACAACAAACTGACTTTAAACTCTGTAAATATCAAAACAAACTGGCACGATTGATCTGTGAATACTGCATACTGCTATTTGTTGTCGGTTATTCATTATATTTGTTGATGAATTATTATATTGGAATAACGAGAAATAACCCCGACACCCAATATTCTTGATATACCGAAGGTAAGAGAGAAAGGTTACCAATAACGATTGTGACTTATGTTAAAGTGGTTTGAAGTGAATCTAATGTTATTTGATAGACCCTACATGAGTCAGTCTGTGTTCCTTTTATATGTGATTAAAATCAGTGAAGATTGGCAGATTAGTGTGCAGTATTGTGCAGCATTGCGTATGAGTGAGTCTGTTAAAGAAGCATTTCCTAAAGAATGCGCCATATATGTGAATTATAATTAAGCCATATCGTTGTGAGTAGTTTAAGTCATAACTCTGTTTATATAGATAAAGCGCCACGTCCTAAAGGAACTGTTAATATTCCCGAAGGTGAATAATATTGTCAGAGATTATATAATACTGTCAGTCGAATAATACATTAGGCTTACATAGCAATAAAATTAAACCGTCGAACCCAATCTCCCGGGAATATCCAGCGGGTGAATGGTCGCGCACGGATTGGTTTCGACTAGTGTAGTGAATCAAATACTTGTCATAGGCTAAAAAGCGATTTAATATCTAGAAGACATCTTAATTTGGCGGGTTAAACTGCCAAAGGTCTGAAAGCGCGAACATTAAAGGATATAGCTTCTTTGTTGCAGTAAGCAATAAAGTTGAAAGTACCGGTCAACCGGTAAACCTGAACCGGTACATTCTGTAGGTCAGTAGGCCTAACTGTTCTAACCAGTACTTCCGTATAAGTACACTAGTATTATTCGATTTGATTGTTGTATACCGGTAGGCTGTTTGAGGGATTAGGGATTGATCACCCCTTATTCCTTTATATGGTTTACTTATTTCTGTCAAGTTTTATTTATTTGTAGGCCAGTATTGAACAGAAGGCGTGTAAGCCTGATCAGATTGTACAGACGATTTGTAGGCTGAGCTGTTGTCTGATTGCTGTTAAGTCCGAACGAATTGCAGTGTGTGTAGATCACCTGTCCGATTAAGTACGGTTAGGAAGTAGGGGCAGCGAATGCTGTAAGGTAAACCCCCAACTAAAGAATAAGTCGCACTACTGGGTTAGAGCGCATACTCCCTAATCATTTCGGAGTCTGCATGTCCTGTAGTTTATTTAGGCTTGAGAGTAGTCTGCCATCGTTTAGTCTGTACTTTGTTTGTGTAAGTCTGTACGGGTAGCGTATAATTTTATTTAGATAATTTGCAGGCTGGATAGTTGTCTGGCTGTTATTAGGTCTGAACGGATTGCAGCGTGTGTAGATCATCTGTCCGATTAAGTACGGTTAGGCAGTAGGGGCAGCGAACGCTGTAAGGTAAACCCCCAACTAAAGAATAAGTCGCACTACTGGGTTAGAGCGCATACTCCCTAATCATTTCGGAGTCTGCATATACCGTAGTTTGTTTAGGCTTGATAGTAGTCTGTCAGTGTTCGGTCTGCATTTTGTTTGAGTAGTTTGTACGCGTAGCGTAATATTTATTATTCAGAGTTTATGCGATTATTCGCAACATTCATTCCCCAAGTTTGTTCCTACAGTAATTGTGTTTGTTATACATACCGCTATAGTTAAATTAACCCCGGTACTACACGGGCTGCTCGGCGTAGGTAAAGACTGGTGATTTTGTGCATCGGTCACTCCAGCAGATGCCGTGGTTCTTTTAGCTGTTCAAGTATATTTAACTACTGATTATCTGTTGTACAAGTACTCGTACCTAATTTAGGGTTTAGTGTACAGTAATTTCCGAAGTAATTAGTGTAGGCATTATATTTGTGTTGTAAAGTGGTTGATAGGCACATTCGATTAGCTCTATTAACTTCTAGGTAGGAACACTCCGTGATACATAACGTAGAACCTATAGCGATACGGCTATAGGTCGTCAGGCGGTGGTATTTTCCTATCTAGACAACGCAGTGTATTTACTACTACTTATTATTTCAAATACCGTAGTACCCTGTCCATTGTAATAACCAG